>PVJO010005606.1:0-96972 GCA_004026905.1 Hystrix cristata | reverse complement strand
TATGATCTAAGCCAGCATTTCTCAGCATGAGCACTATTGACATTTGAGGTCATATAATTCTTTGTTGTGAGGGGCTGTTAGCATCCTTGTGTTCTATCCCTCCATACTCAACCTCTGCTTCTTCAGCAACCAAAAACTAGAAAAAAAATCAATTAACTTTCTTGTATACATTTCCATATTCTATAACAAAATGCCAAGTTTTAAAATGATGACAAAGAGTGTCAGACTGAAGGACTTCCTAATGATACCATTAATATTCCAAAGGACTTTGCTTCAGTGAATGCAAGTTGGCTGCTGAGTAGGTGATGACTGGGGAGAAAGTTAAAAAAAATGACTTAGAATCAAGTTTAATAATGAAGAGTCACCTTCCTCGAAAGAAGTTATTCTCCTTATTTTAGAGAAATTGAATTAATTCTTGGCCATAAGAAGACATATGATAAAGCCAGAGAGGTGAAGTATTATTATTAAATTCTGTATTATTAAAAATTGTCCTTTATGAAACTTGAATGGGATATTCTCATGATGTAAATAAGCATTTCTCAGAAGTTTCTAGAAGTAACAATTCTGGAACTAAACAGAATGTTGACAGATATTAATTATTATGTTAATGAACACATTTAGGAACTTAAAGAAATCTGAGTTGGAGACTGGGGTTGTATGAACAAAATTCTTTTCCACTAGCACACATTTGAAAAGAGACAAATACACATTGTATAAAGAATATCATTGACCTCATGGCAATTTAAATTCTGAATTATCCACTACCCTTGGAATCAAGAGATGCAGGACTGTGGTCCTGTTCTTTTCTATGTTATATGCAGCCATGAACTGGATTCACTTAAAGCCAAATGTATTTACCTTCCAAATGAAGAATGAAGTCAACAACACAGAGCCCTGAATGAGGTAATATACATACAAGGGAACCTATAGACTATAAAGCCCAAAGCAAATATATTATATTTAATCAATTTTTACATGTGTAATATATGACTAATGTAGAAAAATCATGAAATCAGGAGAATAAATATAAAACATCTCATAATCCCATTAATCACTCAGAGATGACCCCTAGAACCTTGTAGACTTTTTTTTTTTTTTTTTTTGGTGCTGGGGATCGAACTCAGGACCTTGTGCTTGCGAGGCAAGCACTGTAACCACTGAGCTAAATCCCCAGCCAACCTTGTAGACTTTGAGTGAGGAATTTACTGTGATTTTTACAGCAGTCTCATGAGTATTCAGATTAAATGGATATTTAAAACATGTTTTTAAATGTAATTTTAACCTAATGTTTAAAATTAATTTGACCATTAATTCTTCCATCCACCTATCATTTTTGTTTTTTTCTATTTCAGAATTCAAGTCTGTTTTCCTACACATGAACCTAAGCATGTAGCAAAAACAGACATTTATTGAGGGCTTTGCATTTCCCAGTCAGGTCTTGGTTTTTTGTTGGTCTGTTTGTTTTCAATACTGGAGAATGAACCCAGGGCCTTTGCAGTGAGCTACAGCCCCAGCCATTTTTTATGTTTTTATTCTGACACAGCATCTTGTTAAGTTGCCCAGGCTGGCCCCAAACTTGTGATTTTCCTGCCTCAGTATCCCAGAGGCTGGAATTATTGGCATGAACCACTGTGCCTAACTCCCGTCAGTTGTTTTGTATGTGCACAACTGAAAAAGTAAGACTAGATCCCTATTCGGATGATCAAAAACATCAGGTAAGATAGTCTGGGGGACAAACTACTTATACCCTGAAACCGCAAATATAACTGAACACCCCTAACCTCTATACAAATAAAGCTGTAAACCCTTGTTCTCAACAAGGATAATATAACTCCAGTATAAGGGGCTGAATGATGGCCACAAAGACAACACATCGGAGAAACCCTGGAATCTGTATGTGTTACCTTGTTGGGGAAAATGTCTTTCCAAATGTGATTAAGTCAGAGATTTTGAGAGGAGATCGTCCTGGGTTATCCTGGTGGGCCCCAGATGATGTCACAGGTGTCCTCGTAAGAGAGGAAGAGGGTGATTGCATCCGCAAACAGAGGGGACAGACACTGGAGTGATGCCGCCACACCTCAAGGGTGCTGAAGCTGGCAGATGCAAAGAATGAATTCTTCCTTGGCGACTCAGAGACTCCCAGAGAGCCTCCCCCTACGGACATTTTAATTTTGAACCAGTGAAACTGAGGTTGAACTTCTGGCCTCCCAAACTGTGAAAGAATAAATTCTTGTTGCTTTAAACCAGCCGGTTTGTGGTAATTTGTTTTATAGTAGCCCTAGGAAACAAATATTTTCCAATTAAAAACCAAACAAAACAAAGCTAGGTCTGTGTCCTCTATCAGCTCAGCTTTTCTGAAGTCTGAACTTCCTTGTAAAAATGTATAAGTAAAAATATTTTTCTTCTCTTAAGGGCTTAACCCTGATTTTTAAAACTCTCTCTGTCTCTCTCTTTCATATATATATGTATGTATATATGTATATACATATGTGTATATATATTCATGTATATATATTCATATTTATATTCATTCTCTGGTGCTTCATTTATCTTTCTTAACAAATTCTAAATATTCAGAGCTTTTTTTATCTACATGAATAACTTATCTTTCACTACCAGTTAGGATAAAACACTACTGATCTCAAATTGAGACTCCAGCAAAACTTGTATTTCTTAAAAAAAAAACCTGAGAGTAGAAGCTCTAGAACATCACAGCAATTTAAAACTATTACCCTCGAAGTGTCATCCCCAAACACCACACTAAGGAAGTTCAGCTGTTCGGAGGCCGGTGCAGAAGCTCGGAACATTGTGACTGGCTAGTGCATGCTCTCAAAGGTTGAGAACCCCAAGATTGTTGGAAGGTGGCAGAGAACTGCAAGAATAAGAATAAATAGAAGAAAAGGAAAAGGACCTGGAGAGATCAGCCTAGTGGCAGAGGGGCCAGTGATAGCAAGAGCAGCAAGCTGGAGGCAGAAAGGAGCTACAGGCTACAGGCAGCCCAAAGATGGAAACACCGGGGAGGTTTAGGATGTCACCATAAAGACAATGATCAGCTGTAGGGCATGTGAGAGACACAAAGGGTCCCTGCCGGAGACTTCAGAGAATGCCAGCCACTGCCCTCCATCTATATGGGCTCCTGCTGCCCAGCCAAGTCACCCACCCTGTGCAAGGGGGACGCTGGACTCCAGTCTGTTTCACAGGAAGAGACCACATTTTCTATGTTACAGACTTTTCAATTAAAAGCCAAGTTAATAAAAATTATACTACCAGCTCTTCCTCTTGGATCCTTGTTTCATACCATTTTTAAGCACTTACTACAACTCTAGCTGCATAATTATTTCATTTTCCTTTAACGTCCAGGTTCCTTGGCAGACTGCAGCTCACATGAGCTCAGGGCAGTGCCTGCCTCAGTCAGCACAGTGTACACAGTGTCCTAACTAGTGACCGAAGGTACTTGATGCAAATTTATTTTTTAAATGAATCTTTGATTACTCAGTTTGTTCTCTCAGGGCACCAGATATCAGGAGAAAGCCAAACTGCTAAAAATCAATATGCTGAAATAAACAATATACAAAACAACAGTTTGCCAGAATCCAGTTTGCCAAAAATCAATGTGCTAAATTTACCAAAACATTTCTTTCCTGTAACTGTTTATGAACTTAATGGAAATTCATATTAGCTTGGGTAGTTTTAACAGCTTTTAAAGATTTCAGGGAAGCTTTAGAGGACTTTTTTTTTTTTCATTTTGTCAGTATGTTAGTGAATGTTCATTTTATTGGGTATTAAAAATCACACAGTGATTCAAATTTCTACTGAATAAATAGCAAGATAAATTTAATTATGTCCTGCTCTCTTGAGTAATCCCGTCCTTACTTCCTTGCTAACGCTTTGAACAGTTTTCACTTTCCATGTTGAATCTGTCTATACACTGCTACCATGTCGACACAACCCATTTATTATGTATCACAGTTAACAGATAGAAACAAATTACAAGAACAGCATTAATGCTTCAGATTTGGTGCTTCAGCTGAAGCAAACACCACTCATAACATTAAAGGTACAAACATCAATAGGCCAAAATCTTTTTCTCAAAGTTTTATCTTGAACTTTGAAAATCTTCATCAGGTTCAAACTTGGGTCTCAAAGTGAAAAATTCAGATTTTTCTCTTTTAGATTTCCTGAATTTTCTTATTAAGTTAGAGTCTACCCAGAGAGAATTATATATCTTAATTTGGTGCTTCAGACAACTTATTTAAATTTTATCTTGTCATACATGAAGGGTTTGTTTCAGGAACCTAAGTATCTTTCTATTTTTGAGTGTTATTTGAAACATTTTGAATATTAGTCATTTTATCCTTCTTTTAGCAATGGCTCAAAGAGTATGTTTAAGGCTTACATTTCTAACAATTAGTAATCAAAATTTCAACATCATCTATTAATATAGTTCCTCCAGCTCTTTCCTCAGCAAATTTCCGTATCTATAAGGAATAGATGGAACATACGACATTGTGATTGTTGATTTTAAAATACACTTTACTGAATTTTACATATAAGACTAAACCACCTGTGACCTTCAGTTGTTAGAAATTGAGTATGTTGAAATGCTACTATAAATACAGAAAAGGTAAATTCTAAACTGGAAACTCCTAGAAATTGTTATAGCTATTAAATCAATTCCATAAAATTTGAGGGTCTGTAAACTCTATTGTGGGTATGTTAGTAAATTTGATAAAATAATGCAAAGCTCTAGAAATCAGTTATCTTAATAATTGTTTATTTTCAAATTGAAAAATAAATTATTACAAGTTAAAATAAACAATTTCTCTGTAGAAGAATAGAGAGATGGGCAGTCTCTTTAGTGTGGCACCCCGGCAAAGCTTCTGCTATTTTGCTCTCTTAGGTCTATAAACAGAAACACTGAAAAGGAGTCTCTACTGCAATGTATTAGATTGGGGATTATCACAGAGAAGAGGAATCTCTACTGTGAAGAAAACATAACAAGTCTTTATCAGCCTAGGTTAGTACGCCACTAAGAGACTTGCCTTGTGCTTTCATTAGAAAAATCTCAGTTGTATCTGAGGCAACAGATTATAGAATACAAATGGTCATTTAAGATTCCTCTTAAGATGTTAAATTCTCTGTTGAACTGGTTGAAATAAACTGAAGTAGTGGTCTCCAGATGCTTTGGTACCAGGGACTGGTTTCATGTAAGACTATTTTTTCATGGACCGGGGAGAGCAATGTGTACAACTGGCATTTTACCCCTTTTCAAAGAATCTCTCCAGTGGCATTTGTTTTTTTAACTGATTTTGGCTAGGGTTAGTTTATAGGCAACCTAGACTGTGTAGTGTGGGAAGGGGATGGATGGAAGTGATAAATAAAGTAACAGGCAGACTACATATGGACTAAAATAACATCGAATTCTGATTTAAAGCCTGTCAACAGATGCAGCTGGACAACTGAAGTAATCATTTAACTTACCACTGTGAAACTTGCCACCAGGTACAGCTTACCTGTCACCACTCACTGATAGTGCATTGATATGAGTCTGAAAGGAACTGATTATACTCTCTGTCCAGTCAAACCTCTCTGCTAATGTTAATCTGTATTTGCAGCTGCTCCCCAGTGCTAACATCACTGCCTTAGCTCCACCTCAGGTCATCAGGCATTAGATTCTCATCTGGAACATTTAACTCCATCTCTTCCACGTGCAGTTCACAATAGGGTTCACACTGCTAATATCTAACACCACTACTGATTTTACAGGAGGTGGAGCTCGAGTGGTGAGGTGAGTGAGGGGGATTGGCTACAAATACAGATGAAGCTCTGCTCCCTTTCTTGCTGCTCATCTCCGGCTCTGCTGTCTGGATCCTAACATGATTGGGACTCTCTGTTCTACAGTAAGAAGATCCATTGTCCCTTCTATCAGATAACTTGTAAGTGGGCACTTAATCTGTAATATCACACTGGGAACTGTGTTTATAGAAAATTAGATGCCTATGAAAAGGAGAGAAAATTGAGCACTGCTTTGATTAGGTAGTTTAGAGATGAATTTTTCTCTTTGAGACCCAAGTTTGAACCAGATGGAAGATTTTCAAAGTTCAAGATAAAACTTTCAGAAAAACTTTTGGGCAGTTGATGTTTGTACCTTTAATGTTGTAATTGGTATTTGCTTCAACTGAGGGTTTATTAGGAATACTGCTGCCTTTATAGGGCTATACAAATTAAACCATTATTTCATTCCTTCCCCAGGACACAGCTTTTAAAAAATCAACATTAATTAAATATAACTCGCATATCACAGATTTCACTCATTTAAATTGTACAATTCAAAAATTTCAGTGGCTGTGGTCGGAGGTCTTCAGTGCTACATAGCTAATGTCAGGTGTCAGCGGAGTTAAGAGTGATGTTCCTGACTGTCCCTGGGCATTGTGTTCTCCACTCTAAGGAAGGGTCCCCTCCTTAGCTACAGCTGGCAGTGCAATGATTATCTCACAATTTAACAAGCTGTGAGATCATATTTGATCTCTCACTTTCTCTCAGTTTCTCACATCCTGCTGTTGATTTTCCTCTTGATGAGTAGCTTAAAGAAGACTTTATTTATTTTATTACAATTGTCAATAGAGCTCAGGGTGTTTTTACCATTCTTGTATTCATGGGAATGTTTTCATTACTCCTCAGCTTTTGTTATTGCTCTGAGAAAAGTTTAGATGGTAAATGACAGTAATCAGCGAATAAGTCATAATGTAGTTGATTATGAAGGTTGTTGTTGACACAAGATAAAGCAGAACAGGTGCAGAAGACGGGGCGGCTGTTTCCCAGGAGAAGCTCTGTGGTGGCTGGTTCTTCCAAGGGGACCTGGGCTGTTCTTGTTGGAGAAGGAGCTCAGGGCTTGCTGTTGTCGGGGATGGCTGTTGTTTGCTTTAGAGAGCTCTAGTCTTCATCTCATCTGGGAGCATCGTATCCAGGGTCCAGTATAGATTCCTTCAGCCTTTTAGTGCACACACGGATGTACATGGGACACTGCCGTGGGCTCCCAGCCCTTGACTGGATCCTTCGGGTCTCCAGTGTGTAGGTAGATGTTCTGTACCCTTCCTGCATTTGGCTTGTGTGTGTGAATGTCGTAACTTGTACTTGTCTGTGCTAAATCTGCTGTCTTGCAAACCATTGACTCTAGAATCATCTGACTAATACAGCCATAATACTGAGAACTAAGTAAAATAAATGGCTGTGTTTTAAGATATCAAATATTATCACATGGCTTAAAAATGATGCATTTATATTTTAGACTTTATACTGTAACTTTCCAAGAACAGCCCCTATCACAGTGGAATTCAACAATCACTTGCTAATCGGCATGAGGGTCAATGGTACAGCATTTGTTTCCTATAAGGTACAGCAACAGCCAGAGACAAGGCACAAGTTTCAGAGAACATCTTATGGCCTTGATATTTGCACTTTAATGTAACAATCGTTGTTTGTTTCAACTGAGAATTTATTAGGATCACTGCTACATATTTATAAATAAGTATAAATAAAACCATTATTTAATTCCTTCAATAGGATACAGCTTCTTTCACAATCAGCTTTATTGAGATGTAACTTATGTACCATAAAGTTCACATATTCAAAGTGTGGAATTAAATTGTATGTGGTATATTTATAGTTAAGCAATCATAACAATGATTTAACTTTAGAACACTTTCATTACCCAAAATAGACACTGTTTTTTTACGGCATATTTTCTAATACTGATAGTTGGTAAAGCTTTTGATTTCCTTTGGCATTTTATAATATCATATTTCTTGCATAGTACTTGCAAACATACAATGGGAGATATATGCAGCACAATACGGTGCACCACATTCTCAAAAGCCAGTCTGTAATCCTGGGCAATGTACAGAAATTTTAAAGGATAATAAATATTAAGTTCAAATGTCATTTGCATTAAAAAGAGTTCATTTAGCAGATTTTAAATCTGATATTAGTATAGTTTAATTTATCTAAAATGCAAAATAATTTGGCTGGGGTCATTGATGTGCACCTATAATTCAAGCACAGAGGGAGACCGAGGCAGGAGAATAGCACAGTCAATTTCTAGCTAGGCAACTTAGCAAGGCCCTGTCTCAAATATAAAAACTAAAAAGGGCTGAGGATACAGACTGAGGGTAGACCACCCCTGGGTTTGATCTTTAGTCCCTCAAAGGAAAAGAGAAAAAAGGAAAAGAGAAGGGTAAAAAAATAAGCAAAGTTAGATGACTATTAATATATTTAAAAGTTCTGTTTAAAAGGTAGAGAAGAATTGATTTTCAGAAGCTGGAGTGTAAAATCTGGAAATGAGGACAAAGAAAATGGAATAAATGAAGAGTTGAAGATATGATACAGACTTTTGAAAATGTTAAAATATGTTTTCACTACTGTTTTATCTAGTGTGAAATACTGCTAAGCTAAAAAGCTCTCATCAAATGCATTACAGTTCATTATACTAAGACATATTTTTCATCAAAAGCATATTTCCAAATATGTGATAAAGAAGGGTAAGGAAATAGATTCATTTTATAGCAACTAACTGTATAGCCCAACTCATCTATTCCCCAAAGGTTAAAGGGATTACATTTTTAAGGCATTCTAAATTTTAGGTTGAAATGACAATATTAACAATGACTTCTTGTTTTATTTTCAGTGTATTAAGCTCTAGGTAAAGAGGACAATCAATCTCAGAGATTCAAAGTCATTAAAGTGCTCCCGAAGATCCATCAGTAATTATTCTACACAGTTTTAAGGGCCTAAGGGCTAGACATTAAGCAGAGAGAAGATACAGATAAAAACCAACTTCTTACTCTACCTAGAAGATATCCTGTAGGTTATCTTTGGAAAATTGATGTGTTTCAAATTCTAATTACAAGTTCTGGTCACGAAGGACAGTAATCAATCCCCTGTGGTATTTCAAAAATGCCAGTGGACAGCAGTGTAGCAAATATTTAGTGACCCCAAAATATGAACTGAAAGACATCATAAATATCACACCACCCCCGGTGAAGCAACCTGAGGATAATACTTGTGACTTCTCCCCATTCACCAGGTTTTTCTGAAGCAGATGAAGACTATGGAAAGTCTCATTTGGACTTTTCCCAGTGTGTGTCCAGAGTAAGCAACCATTTATTAATAACATAAATTAGACAAGAAAGTGGGGGGGGGCACTGTAGAGGGGAAATAATATGAGGAGTTTAAGGTCAGGGAAGCTGCTATGATAGCTGGCTAACCCCCTTGTCTAATATGGGAGGAAATAAATGTGCTGAAGCTGTGAACTCAGTGATGTCTGCTGCATGGGTCCTTCCTAGGAAATAGAGAGTTATAAAAAGGACAGTGTTCTAAGCATGACTTTTACAAAACATTCAGAAAGAAGTGTACATGGCTGTGTAGTATAACTTCAATAAAAGTCAAGAATATAATACTGTAAAAAAATTTCTGTGGAAAGTTAGAGTACCCAATCTGTGTATATGGTGTTCTAGAGATCTGATTTAGAGGTCTGATCTGGAGATCTGATACAAGAGTATAGCTCAAGGTACAGAGAAAAACTGGCCTCCCATTTCTTAGCTATTCTGCTGGGGAATCAACTCATAGGAGGCACAGAGAGGGTACACAAACCTCAGATCAGTAGAATGATCTACAGTACAGTTTTCCGATGGGATTCTAAGCACTGGGATTTGATACAGCAAAATTAGTGTTCAAAGGCAGGAGTTCATTCATAAACAAATATTTACTAAGCACCCACCATGTACCAAGCACTAATCTAGAAGCTGGCAAATCATTAGTGAACAATACAGACTTGTTCTTTGCCATTACTAAACTTAGAACACGGAGAGGGTAGAAAAATAATGAATAAGTAAAACAAAAACAAGAATAAAAACAAAGTTGAAAGGGGGAGGCCAGAGAGAGAGAGAGAGAGAGAGAGAGAGAGAGAGAGAGAGAGAGAGAGAGAGATTTCAGGTATTAAATGCTATGAAGACACTTTTAATAAAAAAGAATGAAGAGCTGTCTGACTCCATTTTTTCCAGCTTGACTATTGACAACTTTCAGCACACCACTCTGCCTCTTCTGTCTGGCTCACATGTGGACATGCTAAGAAAATCCATGTATACTTTGTTTTTGCGCAGGCAGGTAGTTGCATCCATGTCAGCCCCAGTTTGAGTGCAGGAACCTATACCCAGCCCCACTCCCACCCACTATATAATTCCTTTTGTTGCTTTCTGAAGCTATTTTCAGACCAGTTAAGAGTCAACCCTGTTCTCCCCAGAAAGCTCACATGCAAGTAATTAGAACTATAACATCCTCCTGGAGACATATTCGACATCACGAATCTTAACCTTCAAATTAAAGTTTGGGTGGATTGTTCTTCTCACCTTTGAGGAATGACCACTTCATACAAAATAGGCCAGTATCCAAAGATTACAAGCAGCGTTAAGAGCAGAAGCGAGATTTCTTGGGGTCAAACCTCAGAGTAGGGTCATTTCTACTAAACGCTATCGGTCACAGAAGTCATCAAGCCAGCCCACAAACATAACATTTATGAAAACAATCTCTACCTCTTGATAAGAAAAGCTGCAAAAATTTGTGGCTATTTTTATAATCCACAGTGATATCTGGGTGAATTCAGCTCAGCACCATCCATTTTTATTCCTTTCATTATGAGTAAAAAAATTTCCTGATGAAGATCAAAACTGACAATTTTGTCTTGATGAAGGGCTTCTCTACTCTCCAAGAGGTGGGGTCTGGGGTCCCAATGTGTCACATCTTATTTACCTTGTGTCTTCATCACAATGAGCACAGAGCCTGCATATCCCAGGCTTTCAAAGAACAGTATCAGAAGTGAAATAAAGGAACAATGTAACAGCTAAAGCAGAGGAATAAGAGAATAAAAAAGATCTGTCATAAGACATTTTGAAAAAAAAATCCTCTATACATGTGAATACATCATTTCACACGACATCCACCTTTCTCAGCCATTTCCAATGCAGGAGTATCAAACTGAGGACTCTTGTCAGGTGGGAGACAAAGCTATTCCAGATCATTCTGACATTCTAATAACATAATTAACTATCTAATCTGTAGGAGGGTGAGTCATGATGAGGCTCCTGACAGATCTGTGAGGTAAGACAAAACCACTCACCTTTGGAAGGGCAATGCACACACCCACAATTATGTGGGTGCACTTTAGCTGAAGAGCAGAGTTTAGATTCCCATTATGGAAGGAAATGAGATCTATTTGGTGATGGATATTTTTACTTTGCCTGTTCTCAAAATGCCCCTATGTTTTTGCACCCATTGAGCAAAATACTTACAGAATATGTTAAGATTGTGCTAGATGTTAGGGACAATGAAAAATGCGATGGTTTTGTTCGTCATCTGCATTTGTTTTTCTTTGTCTTAAAGGAGTGCTAATAGTAGTTGATATATTGCTATGTACAAGATATTTCATTATTTTCTCCAAATATCCTATCTACACAGCACCTCAAACAACTAGTAATTTGGTTGTTATACCATTTCCAGGCAAGGACACTGAAATTGTCATGGTATAAGAATTTTCTCTAGTCCTAGTTTTTTGAGGAATTTCCAGAACTGATTTCCATAGTGGTTGCACCATTTTACATTCCCGCCAAAGGTGGAGGAGGGTTCCTTTTCCCCCACAGTCCCTCCAACATTTGTTATTGGCTGATTTCTTGATGACAGCCATTCTTTCTGGAGTGAGATGGAATCTTAGTTTTGTTTTAATTTGCATCTCTAGAATGACTAGTGATATTGAACAGTTTTTTCATGTGTTTATTTGCTGTTTCTACTTCTTCATCTGAGAAGTGTCTATTCATTTCAGCTGCCCATTTTTGGATTGGGTCTTTAAATTTCAGGGGTCTGATTTTTTTGAGTTCTTTATATATTCAAGATATCAGTCCTTTGTCGGAGGAAAATAGCTGGCAATTTTTTTTTTCCCATTCTGTGGGTTGTCTCTTTGTTCTGTTGGTGGTTTCTTTTACTTTGCCATAGCTAGAGGTTCCATTTGACCCAGATATCCCCCTTCTTGGGATCTTCCCAAAAGAATTAAAAATATCATACCACAGTGATATATGCATACCCATGTTTCTAGTGGCACAGTTTGTAATAGTTAAATCTTGTAAACAGCCCAAATGCCTATCAACTGATGAATGGATAAAGAAAATGCAGGGTTTTTTTTTAATACAACAGAGTACTATGCTGCTATAAAGAATAATAAGCTTGAGATATTGCTAGGTAAATGGATGCATCTTGAGACTACACTCTTAAGTGAAATAAATCAGACACATGTTTAAATACCACATTCTCTGGTGTGAGAAACAGAAAATGTAAATAAGGACTAAAATATATCATATTGGGAAAGGGAAGAAATTGTTCAAATGAGAAGGGGAACAAGGGAAGAGGAGGGGGAAAGGAATGGAGGACAAGAGAAAAAAGAATAGAGGGGAAAAAAATAGAAACAAAGCTTTTGTAAATAAGGAAGGAGGAGGGGTTGAAGTAGGGAGAGGGCAATGGAGAAAAAGCAGCAGCAAGATATTCCATGTACAGGTACAAATTCCCTAAAATGAATGTTATCACTATGCATATCTAAAATGTACCATTAAAATAAAATTTTAAAAACCTGCATGCTTCAATAGGTCTTACATATAGCATTCAATAAAAAAAATTAAAAAAAATCTCAGTCTCCTTTACTGCTTTCTAATTCCTATTTCTTTTGCCAATCAGGCTACTCCTGTTGCAATCTCTTGGCGGTGCCTCATCCAGCCCTCCTTAGGTCTGTGTTTGAATCACAGATGTTTGTTCTTTGACATGGTTCCTTTTCTTATCACCTCCATTTCTCGCTTCCTTCCTGATAAGTTCATTCCTTAACGTCACAGCACGTACAACTTGCTCCTTATGACCAGGCATGTAATTTCATTATGTACCATCCTATAGTTAAGTAGTACTTCACTAGTGTTATTCTGGTATATTTAACTATTTTAGGGTACTCCTGAGTGTGATTACCACTTTTTTGGAAGTCCTGGGGATTGAACTCAGGGCCTTTGTACTGAACTACATCCCCAGCCTTTCTATTTTTTATTTGGCGGGGGTGGGGAGTCTCTCTAAATTCGCAGGCTAAGCTTGAATTTGCAAAGTCTTGCTGAAGTCTTCCAGATCCCTGGAATTACAGGTATGCTTCACCATGCCCAGCAATTACCATTTTCTTTTTTTTTTTTTTTTTGTGGTGAAAGTATTTGTGTATATGTGTGTTTTGTGCATGAATATTTATGTACATACCTACAATTATTTAACGACCATGAACTACTGACTGAATATCACATCCAAATGTTTATGTACTTCTATGAACGAAACTGATTTAATATTAAGTAAATATCCACAACACATTTTATTTTATTTCTGGTAAATAATATTTTTTCAAAAACAGTCTTGTTGTCCTATAATCCCCAAAAGAGATACAAGAAAAAGTTAAGATTTACTTAGGTAACCTAAAGAGTTTTCTTTTTCTTTAAAGAAGCAATAGAATTATCAACACTGGGGTATTTCTCCTCATGAAACATTCATTTTTTCATTCAACTAAATAGTTCCACACTGCCTATTATATGTCAAGAATTGTGTTAGTGCTAAGGATACCAAGGACATTATTGGTATCAAAACTATCTGTGGATAGTTTCTATTAAATCAAGAAGAAATACAACTTAATAGGTGAAAATACGTGGCAGCCATCAGCTATTTCAGAGTTTAGTGATAGGTGAATTAGGCTGAAGGAGAAACTGGGCTGGCTTGATAAAGAACTTGTTACAGGTCTTTTCGATTTCAGTTCTGAACTCTGCCATAGATCACATTTATTATTAATCTACTCATATATTCTCCATTTTTCTGCTGCTTTGTGCTGAGGAATTATGACGTAGATGGCTTTGAGGATAGTGATTAGAAAGCTAGTAAACTGAGCCTCTGAATTTTAGTGTGGGAAGTAAAGTTTCTGATTTATTCTTGGACAACTCAGTGGCTTTGCTCCAGCAATGCCCTGCTACAGTGGAGGATTATCTTACATGGGTCATTACACTTCCAAGTTTCACGCCTCAGAATGAGCATTAAATTAAAATGCTCGGCACCTAGTAGGCAGAACTTTGTGACATTCAAAAGATGTGAAAGTGCTAAACAAATTCAGAGCAATATTATCACCACTGCATATTTATTGAGTTCAACAGTGTGCTAAGTACTGTACAGACAGATAATACAGGCAGCCTAAAAAAAAGTAACGGCAATAGTTTTCTAAGAAGTCTCCCATTCATCTCTTTAGGAATAGACATTATAACTAGACTTGTTAGAAATAGCCTCTTTTCAAAAGCATCCTCAAGGTTCTCTATGCCTTTGTTTGATTTGAAAGTGGTTGATTTTCTACAGTTACCATTTATAAATGTGGCCAAGTCTCCCAATTTCAAAATTACCATAAGAATGTTATAGGAATTAAACCAGAGAACTTCATCTCCTTGTAACTGAAATTACAAATGGGATTTCCAGGAAGATCTTAAATAAATCAGTTGTAAAATATGATACACATACCATTATATGTTGGAACACAATAAAAATATGCTTTTTCAAATTAATGGTCTTTTGAACCAGTCTTCACTTTACAGAGAAACATATACATCTAAATCCCAAAAGAATTTAAGTAGTCTAAAAATGCAATGATTTAGTTAAAGTGAAGAAAACTGTCCTATTTTTAAACAAATCTAGACACAAATAGAGGAAAAGTTAAAATACAATGCACCTAATAGTATGTCTGAGAACCAACATACATGTGTATGAGCACAAAGAATAACTTTGCATATATAGAAACTAAATGAGTTTCAGAATCTTGACTTTTTTATTTAAATGCCAGCCCATCAAGGTTAAGAAAAAAATTAAGCACTTTAGAGAAAATGGGCTACAAACTGTCATTGTTGAGTTTAGTGTTCTGACAACTTTGAAAGTAACTACAATGTAATTTCCCAAGTTAGTAGCTAAAATAATGGAACATCTGGATGCCATTGAAATGTATGACAATCAAAAAGAGCACAGAAAAGCAGTGGGAACAATGCTTTCCCTTTTGCTTATAATTCTTTGTGGTTGTGAACTCTTACTCCAAAACTCAGCTGTGGCAGCCAAGGGTAGCTTCCTTCTCACCTGTCATTCATGAGGCTGAAAGTCCGTCTCTCTGGGCTTAGCATTTCTAGTAGCTGTACTTTGTACTTTCTTACGTCCCTAACCTGCTATGTCAGACCTTCTGCTTACACACCTGTGTGAACTGGAAAGCAGTGTGAAATGCCATATGTAAACTGGTCGGAGTGCTGATTTCAGCCCCTGTGTTGGGGTTGGCCTTTGGAAATGTGGGTATCTCTAGATAACACTGTTTATTATGCAACTGAAAAACCATAAGTTCTGTCTTCTGGGGGCAAGAAACCCTATTGAGGATGAAATGATGAAAGTGAATTTTGAGGGGTTCAGACAAGTTTGTCTTACCAACTGGCATCCTTATAGATGGCGCTTCCTGAACCAGCCCTGTAATTCGTTAAGTGTCTACAGTTTCAGATTTATTTTCTAGGTAATCTCCGGACACAAGCCTGAATAGGCTTCTTTCAGATAAGAACTAATTGTAGAGATGAGTAAAGATTTGTTTTCTCTTTCCTCTATTTAAACACAATAAAGTGGAAGAGTAAAAAATAGTTTTTCAATTCCATTCCACCCATAGAGTCTAATATGTTTAAACTGAGTGCCAGGAGGCGAAAAGAGATAGTTTTTCAAGGATTATGTAATCTATGCTCTTAAAACAGAGTCATATTCATAAATTATTTATTTCCTTCCTTTTTCACCCTCAGAAAGAGATACTTCATAAATGGATATTATTTTTCCTGCTCTCCCTAACTGAAAACCACATCTCAAGACTGTCTGAAAGTGGAGTTTTGCTGAATGCAGAGATGACTTATTCTTGGCATGCACACCAGAGTTTTTCCAGAGTCCCTTTTACTGCGCAGCTCGAGTTGGAACTGATGGGGAATGTGTGAGGGAAGTCCAGGGCTGCTCTTCTTCCCACTGGTTCCACTTGCATCCTCCGATGAGATTTTGCTTTTAAACATGGAAAGGCGTATGTGCCCTCTCAAAGACGTGTCAAGCTTCAGCTACAGTTTGCTTTGGATCTTTTCCCTCATTTTGCACTATGGTTTGTCACCAGTAGAGAATGCAGACATATGCCAAACACGAACAGCACTTGCATGCCCACATTTGGCAAATGTTTATCCAGATCTTTAATTTGGGATTTAAATAGTTCATCTTCTAGACTCAAAGATTGCTAAAGTACCACTTAGCTCTGAAATTTTATGATTTTCTAGAATTTATTTTTACTTTTGGGCAAACATGCTTAAAATATGTCATTTTCCCTTCAATAGGAAAATGTTGTAAGGTAGAAAGAATATCAATCTACACTGGGAGAGAGGGAAATAGTTTATATTTGCGGTCAAACTGCTTAAATGTCTAAGGATACATATTTAGGTTATATGTACAGGTTTATAACATAATTTTCTTATTGGCATGACTTTTTTTCCCAAATGTTTTGGAGATATTTATATAAAAACGTATTACACTGTATATATATTTTTTCAATAAGTAATATCAGAAGACAGAGTAGTATAAGTAGCCACAGGAGGGATTATTTGCTCATACTTGTGTACAATCTAGTCAAGTGTTGGAAAGAGTCTGCCATATTACACTAGACTGTGTTCAGGGTCTTTCTTTGAACTGATAACATGCAAAAATATATTGAATGCAAATTAATTAATGTAAAAATGTCAACAATAAATGAAAAAGTTTACAAAAGAGCATGTATAGTATTATTACAATTTTTGACAAATTTTATGCAGGATTACATATAATGCATATACATATATACATAAATGCAAAAAACGTTCTAAAAAATGATATACCCAAATGTAAAAAGTAGTCCTCATTGGTTGGGGAAACTATGGCTGCTATTAAACTTATTTTATTTGCTGATAACTATGTCTTTTTCTCTATCTTCCTCTATTTTACAATGAACATTTACTATATGTTTCTTGTAGATCATAGTTACAAGTTTCCAACTATAATTAAAAACAATTATACTTCTAAAAATTCTATCACAGGAACTGTGGAGTTTCTGAAAGAAGACTTTTGGTACAGACTTAATTTTCTTCCTTTCACTGAGGTATATATACACATGCTCTAAATCACAGAAATTGAGTTCACTCTTCCTTACATATTGATGTCCTTGTAGTATGACAGGGACTTTAAATGGCTTGCTTCTGCAAGCATCATTTCTGAAGGTGGGTAAGTGGTTTTGTGCATGTATCAACGCACACATCATGGATCTGTCACGGCCTTGCACAGGGAGATTTGTAATTCTTCATCCAGAGGTGGAGCAAGTGTGCCCTGGCTACCACTGATACAGATAGAACGTCTCATTGTGAAAAATATTGAATAAAACCCAGTCATGCTCTCTAGCCAAACAACAGAATCTTTAATCTCTGCTTACCGTGAAAAACTGTCTGCTGCTGTTACAGCTGTCTGCCAGCAAGGTTATAATGTACCTTTGATTCGAAGCATTCTTTACCTAATGAGATGAGACCCTTCAGCCTTTGGATAGTTATGATAGAACATGTAAAGGTGAGTCTTTCCTAAACTTATTCTCAATGACAAAGAGCCTGCCCTAGACCCTAAAGAGAAAAGCTCATTCATTTGGTACCCTAGGGCATCACAAGTTGCTTTCACAACATTCAACTTAAAAAACAAGAAGGAACCCTGTCCCTCTCTCCATGGAGAAAGCCTGAAGACATTCTGGTATGGTCAGAAGCCTTCTACCATGTGGGTTCTGCTTGCCTAGTGTAAAGTGCTTTGTTTTCACGGAACTTCTATAAAGCACTTACACATTTAACAAGTTTACCCTTTTCTATTTTATTTGAAAGCACTCATCTAAATGTAGATTCTCTCAATAATGTAATAGGAAAAACTACATCAGCACAAAGCTTAGCCCCATGTCTAGTTTTGATTTATCAGCATCTTTAAGAGAATATGGTGGCATGCTGGAAATTATAACAGGGTACCTCATGAAAAATCTATGATCTTACTTCTAAATTTTATATTTATGACTTCCCAAGGATGATGGATTCCAGGTAAGTAAATATGATTTAGGAACTGCTTTCAGGCTCCAAACACAAGCTGGGGTTGGCCAGTGACCTCAGTGTTGCGTTAGACGGGAGGAGATGAAGCCCTTCTGCACACTGCCTGCCAGCTGGCACTCCAGGTGCCCTGTGAGCCTCTCAACCTGCACCTCTGCTACATGCTCAGCCTGCTCTCTGTGGATCTCTGGGAAGTTCAGGTTACTGTATCACCCAAAGCATGGATTATTGGTTGTGGATTACCTGGAATCCTAAACTTCATATCAATCAATATTTATCAAATGCCTAGTATGTCCCTGGAATCATTCTAGGCATTAGTACTACAAAGAAGCAGGCTCCTTAGCTCTGACCCTTCCTCTTACTGGTGACTTTCACTAAAGGTAGGACTAGGAAAGTGAAGGATACAAAATCTTTAGGGACTACATCCTACACCTGGTTAATAGAGCTGAGTATGCTCTGAAGGACAGGTGGCACATGAAACGACTAAGGACAATGAGTTTTGAATTGTGGCACCCATTTTTGGATATTGGTCACACTGTGGATAACTTCCATGGAGAATCTCTTGCATATTTATATCCATGTTTTATTTCCATACAATTAAGATTTTGAGATCTAAATAAAACACAAAAAATTCTCATTATGTATTCCAATATTAAACACGCTTCCTGAATTAATAAACACATGCAATTTAGGGCCTTAAAGGAGTTACAATTGTAGAGGAAAGCTCAGGGTTTAGTAACAAAGGTGGATAAGACCTTTGTTACTAAACAAAGATATTTGTCATGGTGAAATCAACCACTTGACTCATCCTACTCTCAAGAACAACCAACTCACTGAGCTGCTGGACTCCTGAGAGTGCTACTCCTCGGCTGATTTTTTTTAGTCTCCATCTCAGATTCCGGGTTAGAAAGGCTGAGAATTGCAGATCCAGTGGAGAGAGCCAGTGACTCTCTATAGAGCCACTCCAAATTCCTCATTGGCTAATTAACCTATCTTCAGGGAACGAATGAATCCCAACCTACATGGTCACTGTCCATGTACATGAGGTGAGCAAATGGGAGCTGGTAAATGTACGACAGGTAAATCTATGACACTTGGACTTTTCTTAGAAAATGAAGGAATTCATATTTTTAGTGCATACCATGCTCCAGGAACTTCTCTGGGCACATTCATAAATGCTGTCTCATTAAAGTACCAGAAATATATTAAAAAACTATGAGCCAAACTATCGATATAGTACCTAAAGTAATGCTCCAAGAACTCTGACTTCTGTTTTAAGAAGACTGCAGGAAAGGATAATTATAATAGCTAAAACATACCACACACTTAAGAAGTGCATTCTACAGGCAACATGTCGATCCTCACAGAATCCTATAAAGAAGTGGCACGGTCCCACTTTTACCGATGAGGAAAGTGAGGTGAAGATTAAATAATTTGGCTCCAGTTCACATAGTTAATGAGTGGTCACATCTGTCTGTCTCCAAACCCCATGTTTTAACCATCTTTATTTCTACTTGTAGTACAAAATTAGTCTGATGTAAAATTTAAGGAACTACTAAAATTGGGATATTGTTTTATAAATGATGCTTTATTTTTCCAGAGAGTAAGACTGAATACTTAGGTAAAATACACACAGTACTATATGCAAAAATAAATAGCCATACTTCTTGCAGTCTTTTCTAATTTTGGAGGGACTCACAGCATTTGTCTTGGTTCTGATATCTAAGAACCCTCTGAGGTATTTTTGTTATAGTGTTCTCCATCCCTACCCTGGCAACCTCTCAGCATTTCACTGAACCAGGCTTGTTACAAAATAGATGAGGTCGGTAGCCTCTGATTTGCTACAAAAGCAAGTCACTTGAAAGGTCCTGAAACAATAGCTCATCTGAACAAAGCCCTGTACTGTAGGCAGCAAGCAAACCAAAGTAGATTTTCCTGATTATTAATAGAAGCACTTGAGCCGAATCTCATGTTCTAAACCTGCTGTCATTACATTTTTTATTTTACAACAGACTGACTTGAAGTGCTCCTCTGGGTCATATACACCCAGTGTCAGCCACGGGCATCAGTGGTTTCTGAAGGGCCCAAATGAAATTAGTCTGGACAGATCTTTCTGTGCCTCAGAGAGTGTTCTGTACAAAATAAATTAAGGAAGCACACGAAGGAAAGAGAAGGAAAAGGAGCTACAGAAGCAAAGAGCAGAGGGTCGATTTACCATGACTACACTAAGGGGGAGAAGCCAATTTGGGCTCCTGGGATGTGTGACTGGCAGGAGGGAGTTCTTACAAATGTTCAGAACCATGAGTAAAATCTGCCCCTCTCTTCGCGGAAGGATAAGCCATTTGTGTTAGCCGTGAGTAAGAGGTCGCCCATCCTGCTGTCTACCCTGAGAACCAACCAATCAATGCTTGGGGATGTTAGAGCAGCTTGCCCCAGAAGATTGAAAAGACGCAGCCATGTAGCACCACATTTGGAAACCATTCACATGTGGAAACAAAGCAGAGCCTCAAATCCCCCCCCCCCCCCGCCCCAGCCTGTGTGCACAGCTCAACAAGCTGTGACCTGCCTGGAGCAGTATCTGCCTGCGCAGTACAGGTGAGCGGAGTGGCCCAAACCTGCTCATTTCCATTTTTAGGATGAGCCACTGAATGGAAGCACTGCCCAGGTCCAAGTGAACACGTTGCTGTACTAATCAGTGTTCATATTAAGTGGAAACAAAACAAACTCAAACTTTCACAATTAGAAGAGATTATATATGGAACCCTTAGTGTATGTAAGTGTTTGCCTGCCCAATACTAATGTAGAGACTAACCAGTGGCACAGACAAGGAAATTTAAAAAGTGAGGAATTATCCCTAGGGGGCACAGAGCAGAGCAGACATCCGTACAACTTTATGTATCCAAGGACCCAAAGCAACAACTCCCTTCCTCATCAGAAGGAGAAGGGGCGAGAAAAAGGCACTCAGTGGAGATCCTGAACAGAGTCCTCGCATGCCATCATGTGCCAGCTCAGTAGTCCCCCAGGACGCAGCCATTGGTTCGTTTCATATGTTCCCTCTTTTTGTTCAAAAGGGCACACTTTGAAAGATGTGGGGTAAAGAGAAGACAAGAGACTAATCACGTTCTACAAAACGTGTGAATTACTTCACTGTGAGAGGTTTACAGATTATGAGGCAGATAAGAAGAGAGTCTTCCTTTCTAGCAAATGTAGCAAAAGAGGGGATCCTTGGCTTACAGTGCTAAAAAATGGAATTGTCCACATTTAATGTAGAGATATTTGACATGTAAATCTGATTTCATCTTTTTATTGTTGTTTCTTTTTCCTTTTTCCTTACTTCCTTTTATTTATTTATTTTTGTTTTTTTAAGATATGGTCTCTCTGTGTAGTTCAGGATGGTCTTGAACTTGATAGATCATCCAGGCTAGCCTCATACTCATGGCGATCCTCTTGCTTCAGCCTCCCAAGTGCTAAAATTACTGGTGTACACCACCATGCCTGGCTGTTTTTTTGCTTTTTTAAAATAAGACTTTCTGATGATTGTGGGTCTGCCTGCATTCATTCCTACCACTGGCTAAGCCTCTTTAGGAGAAGGAGCACCATACCTTTTCCGTTACTCTTCCTACATGCATGTTCTCTGAATTACCAGTTCAGTACTGAAGGTATCTTTCATATCTGTCTTGAGTGTGCTTTTCCTAAGAACTACTATTTGTTTTGAGAAGTCTGTTTGCATGTGTGAGATTCAGTATTTACTTCTTTGGTCCACTGGGAAAATTAAGTGGTATATCTGCAATGCACGCTGCTGGGAAGACCTCAAAAAGGGTTGTTCTTCAGGGTCTGCATCAAACTAGACTGCTCCATAGGATTAGGAAAAGCAACCATCACTCGTAACTCACAAGCACATCACAATCACCACCACCACCAACACTGAAGCACCTTAAGTATGAGCACCAGCACCATGACTGTCTTGGCCACAACCACAACCATTGCTACCACTACGGACAACATCACAGTTGCCCCGTCACCATCACTACCACCAATAATACTGTTGTTTACCTGGCCTTGGACTGCCAGAGGTCATGCTTGACTGGCTTAGTGATACTTTTTTGAGGAATTAAGACTTAAGAATGACATCAGTTTTGAAGAGTTTACTGTTGGGATGGGTTGTTCCTGGGCAAGAGCAATTTCTACGGGATAAAGGCCAGGATTCCTAGGAAAGTGGGCTGGAAATGCTCACTGAGAAGACTGTAGGATGGAGTCTTCAGGAAGCACAGACTTGAGGGTAGGAAAGTAGCTAGGGTCATGTACTGGGGGGCGTCGTTTGCGACTGAGGGGTGTCAACTGCGAAAATTCATTTTCTCACACTTCTGGATTCTAAGAGTGCCAGGTCAAGGAGGTGACAGGGCTGGTTTCTTATAAGCCTTCCTCCTTCCCTTGCAGATGGCTGTTTTTACCTTGTGTTTTTAGTCTTCCCTTGTACCTATTTGTATCCAGATTTCTTCTCTTGATAAGGTCATCAGTCATACTAGATTGGGGCTCAACCTAAACACCTCATTTTAATTTAATGACTTTAAAAAAGACCCTATCTCTAAATGAAGCCACATTTTGAGGTGCCAGGGGGTTAGAACTTCAACACAAGAATTCTGGGAAGACACGATTTAGCCTACAATACCTGCTTTGCAGTCACTCTGTGCTGGTATCTGCAGCATGCACACAGCATCTTCACAGATGGACTTTATTTTGAAACTCAAGTCAGTGCCCAGCAGCACAATGAGCCATGTCCAGAGCTAGTGGGCAGGGAAAGGCAGAGTGCAAAGGTCTAAGGAGTCACCAAGGGGCTGGTGGGTGAACAACCAAAAGGCATAAGAGAAAACTTCTTTTCAGATATGTAGGCACTGATTCTTGAGAATGGCCTGATCAGGCACCTTAGTCAATCAGTTATTACAAAAATGAGAGTTACTGTGTCACATTTTGTGTGCTGTTGGACATCTGCGGTCCTATCTGTTCTAGAAAGATGAAGACTTAACCAGACACTCTGCTATGAAGTACTTGTGCTACCTTGGCTCTCCTTTCTCTCTTTTCTAGGTCTGTTTCTGCATCTATATAATGGGAAAGAAGCAGTTCTCACATAATAAAAACAAACAAAAAACCAAGCCATTTGACCCGAAGACACTGAGTCCACAGAGTTCAGTTCTCTAATAGATCTTAGTGTAAATGTCAAAGAAAAAAACACCCAGTGGGAAAAGCACATAGACTCCAGTAAAAGAACTTTAGTGCCTGGCCCAAGGTGAGGCCCAGAATAGGCACACTTAATAAAACTTTAAGACCAAAACAAAACAAAAAAAAACCCCAAAAAACAAAAACAAAACAAAACAAAAAAACCCTCACAAAACCAGGCAGAGTGAATTCCCATCAGCTTTATTGAAGCTGATACAATAAAAATGTGAAAAACTAAGGCCCAAGACAGGTTGGATGTGGGGAAAATGGAAGGAGAAGGTGGAAAGAGGTCAGCAGCCAAATCCAAAGGCATTTACTGGGCATAACCGTGCATCATGCTCTCCTGGGTTGTGGCGCGGGGTGCTGCAACACAGCAGTTAGGACTTCCTCTTCTTCTGAGGCTGATGCCTGATACTCGCTGCTGTTTTCATCTATGACATATGATATTTCTTTCTGAGGGCCTGCTGATACCTGCAGAGGTGATTTTTTAGGGCGGTCAAATGATGAGCCTAATGAGAGAAACTTGCATTTCTCTTGGAGTCGAATTGTGAAAATACAGAGTGCTATTGATGGGTTGAAATGGGCCTGCAATTCTTCTCCACTAGAAATCATCATCACTTCAAAAGTAGCTGCTTACCAAAGTAAGATACTGCTAAGAATCTGCACTCACTAAAGAAATCAATCTGCATCCTGAGGCCAGAAAGAGTGTTATAAAAGCTTACTGAAGAGCAGTATTTTTCCCCCAGAAGGTAAAACTATAAAAAGGGATGAGAATTTCAGACAGGAAGAAAAAATAGTTGTGTCTTCCAGAGGATGATGGATGGGTTTGTTAGAAGGACAGGCACTAAATAATACACATTCCTATAGATCTAGCATATTCTTCTGTAATATATTTTGATATTTATATAAAATCTCACCACATTCTCTGGGCTATTTCAAGTTACACACATACACAGCATAATTTCTCATCCACTGTCTTTATACTGGTTACTGAGCCTTGTCATCTTGTTTGATTTGCAAATAAAATACTCTCTCTGTTCTCTTTGGGAGACTTTTATCAGAACCGTCCAGCCCTGAACAGAGAAGCATTTCAAGATCAAAAGGGAACCAAAATAATACTCTTTCAGTAAGCAAGATAAAGATTCACACATAATTAAGCCAGGACTATAGGATTATTTAAGTAGATGTATCTTGTAAGAATAATCACATTGCTATAAGGCATTCAGACTACTAGAGCCAGTAGAGAAAACGAAAGGAAACTGATGGTGTTTTTGTTGAACACAGGGAGAAAGGAAGGTATGGGAAAGAAGAAGGGGGCAAACAATTGTTTGGTGGTTAGTTTGGTGTGTGCACCAGGCCCTCTATGTATGAATATGTGGGGTAGGTATTACTATCCCCCTTTTGAACAAAAGGAAAAAGACGATGGGAATTAATATAACTTGGCAAACTTACATAGATGCGAAAAGACAGAGTTGTTCCTTTATTCTGCCTCTAAAATTACACTATTTCCTATGTGTTAATACTGGCCTCTCCATGATCTTATTTAGGAGTGAAGTAAATCTTTTCATTCACACACTTATTTTGTGCCCTCCCCCATCTCCCAAGTAATAAAATAGCTACGCTGAACATGGAGGAGAGTGAGACAGTCGCAGATCACAGTCCCAACTCTTCATGGAAGGAGCACTGTCCAACAAATGCAACCTTGGTCACTTTTCAGCAGCCATTTCATATACTCTTTAGACCACAGAATTGTTATCCCACTTTACAGACAAGGGAAAGGGGATCCGGAGAGGTTCAACAGCCTATTTAAACTATGGGAGCAGTACTGAAATATACTCCTAGTTTTAACACGCAAGTTTTCTGACACTACGTTGATTCACTATTACTAATGAATCAAGTTCCATGCCCATGAGGAGTTTAAACATCTAATATGTGAGAAAACAATAAAAAAAAAAAACTGTGCAAGTGATTATAAGAAAGACTACATTTATTTCCTATTTCACAGCTGCCTTCTTTCATAATGAAGTAATCAGGACTAAAGTCAGTAATCAGGGCTAAAGTCACAATCGCCAAACTAAAACTTTAATTCACTATTGAGGTTAGGTATCCATTACCAACTCTCTGCATCTATATGTTGAAATTAGCCTTCTACCTCCTCTAAAGTTGTAACTGGCCATCAAGGAATGGAGATGACTTTGAATTAGTGAGTTAACCACTGTATATTTTTCCATTTTTTGGCAGGTATAGAAAATTAGGGTAATGTTTGCACATAACAGACTTCCAAACCAGTCAAGAGTTAACACTTAGAATTCACTAAAGCAATGTAAGCTGTACTTGTGTATTTTCCCTCAGTTCTTTGTTGTTCTTGTTGCTTTACAAGTCCTTTAGATTCTGATAATGACAATCTTCCTCTGATAGCCACAGATTTAAGGCAAATGCTCCGTGGACTCACACACTCTTATAGTGATATATGTAAAGCTAAATACCTTAAACCAATGCATAGAGAGAGTGCCAGCAGTATACAATTAAACTGTCTTGTGCCACGGGGATAGTAAACTAAAACACATCATTAAACTCCTCCTGGTTATCTATTCAGAAGTGTACCTGCCAGGTCTACTTCTAAATAGTTTCTTTCAAGGAGAGTCAATTTTATTTTATGGAAAAGGAGAAATACAAAATAGAGCCAGAAGGTTAATATGAGTGTAAGAGGAGCATCAGGTTATCTTGGCAATTAAAGGCACTACAGGAGGTTAATTACCCACACCCAGCCCTTGCAACTCACAAAATGTACCTGTGTTACAAAAATTTGTCCACAAGAAGAAACTCTGTTCTGGACTCTCAATAATGTTTTTACTCATTGTTTTACAGGGCTAAATTAAGGTAATATTCCTTTCATAATCCGTTCAGAACAATGAAATGGATATTGTTCAAACTCTCATAGCAGTATTATAGAGAAAAGAATCAACATGGACAAGAAATTAGAGAGTGAGAGCAAGAGAGTGGAGAAACAGAAAGATAAGGTTTGAAAGGCATGAGAGAGAAGGAGAAATATGGGAGGAGGGAGAGGGAGAGAGAGAGGCACACACACACACACACACACACACACACACACGCACACATGCCCACGCACACACAGTGGCCGAGATTCTGGTGGTTTTTGAAAGCCTTAGCAGGAGGTTTACTAAATGTGGCAGCAGTGTGTTTAGGGCTCCTGGGAGCTGGTGAGTCAGTGGGGTGCACTTCAGGGCAAGTTAGCACAATTCAGATGACCTACGGTCTACAATCTCCACTCCGAAAGGGTTAGAAAAGCAGGTATGCTGCTTGTTAGCTGGAATCATGACAGGATTTATATTAGAGGACTGTTTCCTTCTTGACCCACTGCCCGCACCCTCATCCAAATCTCCATTGTCCCTCACCTGGAGCTCTATAAAAGCTGCTCACAGTCCCCTGGCTGTCCCTGGTGCCCTGCCCCAGCTGACTGCCATTACAATGGCTATCACATCCTGTCACCTCTGTTTAACAGCTTTC
The DNA here is from genome assembly GCA_004026905.1 of Hystrix cristata. NCBI lineage: Eukaryota > Metazoa > Chordata > Mammalia > Rodentia > Hystricidae > Hystrix > Hystrix cristata. Next base: position 69,994 of record PVJO010005606.1, on the reverse strand, counting down.
CATCGAGTCCAAGTAAAGATTCAAAATCCTTACCACAGTTGTCAGCTTGCTTTCCCGACTTGATTTCCTACCAGCCCCTACCATCTACTCCTGCTCCACCTTTACACTTGTCATTGTACTGGCCTTGGTTCTGTTTCTTCTACAGAATCATGGCATCATATAACCAAATGGCACCTCTTCAAACAGGCCTTCCCAATCAGTCTACTGAACATTGCATACCATCCCCCTTCACACTGTGAGGCAGTGTATTATTCACCTTTCCTGTTGCCGAGGCACAATAACTAACACCCACAACTTAAAGGAGAAGAGGTTTAATTTGGGGGATTCAGTCCATGGCCAGCTGGCTTCAAGGCAGAAACATGATGGTGGAAGGGTATGGGAGAGCAAAAGTACCTAGTTCATGGTGGCCAAGAAGCAGAGCAGGAAAACAATGCCAAAAAGGAAGGGACGAGAGCCCACATATAGTAGCCTAGATCAAGTCTCCAAGACCCACACAGACACGGCCAGAAGTGTGCTTTACTAATCTCAGTGTTTCCCAAGCCAATCAACTTGGCACAATTAGTTTAGCCACCACATAGTAGAATGGCAGGTTTCTCTCCCTCTGTTCACTCTGTGTCTCCAACACACGTGAGTCCATGGTGCTGCCCAGGCTCCTTCTGCATTTAAATTGCCTGGAGCTACTACCCTTCACAGAGTGCAGAGATGAAGCTAAGTCTTTAGGAGGGTTCTAGTATAATATCACCATACGATAATAATTAGCATCACAACAATTACAGCTATACTGTTCTGAGTACCTGCTTAGCACCAGACACTGGCCTGGGTGTTTTACACATATTTGAATCACTCAACAACACTATGCTCAACCTCCCCATGAAGATCATAGCAGGTACTGTGAAATTATGTTCTAGGTCTCAAACTCTGTCAGTTCAAAGTAAGAAACTATCACTCTGTATTTATGTAAGTCTGTAAAGGATGTGAAACCATTAAAGATTCTTTTGAACAATGAATTCAAATGCCTGGAAAGCACTCTCGCTCATTTCCTGACCATAGCTTCATCTTTGTGTGAACTCTGTGCCACGCACCCCTGACTACAGCACCTTCCAAAGAGGAGGCAGTCAGTGATCTGTTAGGCTCCCGAGCTAATGAGACACCCTCCCTTCTTCCTGCTGGGAGGTAATGGGTTCAACTACCTGAGAACACAGCCTCTCCAGGTGTCCTGGGATCTCTTCTGGAAAGGAAAGAGGCACATAAATACAACAGAAGGTGTTATTATTCTGGTAAATGTACTGTGATTCTGGACCTCATAGACACTGTAGCCCATTGATAGGATTTTGAAAAAAGAATTATTATATTTACTTTTGGCAGTCTGGAGTCTTTTATCTTTATGAGATAGTAGCAGTGTTTTAAAGGAGATTATCATAGTTGTTATTGCACAATAATAAACCTTTGTTATGTGTAATATTTTACAAGTTTCAAAGATACTTTGATATGAAGTTTGATCTTAATAGGTATAAAGATTAGTAATTATTTGCCACACTTCACAGTAGGGGAAACTGAGGTTTGGGCAACTAAATAGCATCATCCAAAGCTTGAAGCTAATCACAACAGCACAACTCAAGACCCATGTAAGCTGATTCCCAGTCCATATTCTTTAAAGAAATAATCATTACTGCTGAAATATTTAAAGGAGGACACCAGAAGAGATCCTCAGGTTGTGTGTGTGTGTGTGTGTGTGTGTGTGTGTGTGTGTATGTGTGTGTGTAGGTGTGGTAGATAGATACCAATAAGTGGGTTTTAGGAACAAAAAGATCATTTTAGTAGCACGACACATTACGGAACCCTAACAGAATCCTAGATGCCGTCCGTTCCATATTACTTTGTCACAGTTAAATCATGGCACCACACAAACTACTGAGACTTCATGCTTCCCAATAGCAATACTTGATACATAAAGAAAGAACGCTCTACACAGCTCTTCCATATCTATTTTCTCATCCCTTGCCTTACAGCTTTCTCTCGCTCTCCCCAGAAATAATGCTCTTAGAGTTTATTGCAGCTGTTCCTGTCTTAATGAATTATAGGAGTACATTTTACGGTTTCAGAAACAGTCATCTCAGGTTGTGAATCAACTAGCAGCTTTCCTTCCCTCCCTCAGCACTCTTGCTGGAAAAGAAGCAAGGAGGAGAGCGACACACTTCTTCAAAAATGACACACTTCAGTTTGGGGCGGCTCTGTTGCTCTTTCCCCCTTTTACATCTGGGCCTGTATGGCTCACCGGGCTTGCTCTGGAAACTTACTTTCCAATTACTGAGAAAGGGCCTGAACTAAAGGCAGCTAAGTCGACACATCTGCCTGTCTTTAGAGGCCAGTTAAGGCTGCTCTGCAGCCCTCGCTCACCTCACCGGAGGGTGTGGAGAAGAACGCACCAGAAATCTCTGAATTCTGAACCGATTAGGCCAAGAGTGGTCTCTTCATTAGAAACTCACTGTTCAAATATATTAAAGCTCTCATTCGTGATGAAGGTTAAAGAAGTTTAGTGAAAGTCCGTTTTAATGAATCCCAGTTCCCTCTATGTGCTTACCTCCAGAAAATGTTCTGCCTGCTGTTCTCGATCCAATTTCCTTGAGGTTGTGGTAATCAGACCTGTGTAGAAATGAAAATATTTGACTTTTAAATATGGGGCAAGTAGCTTACTGAGTGCGGGAAACAAGGCCAGTTAGAGGGAAAGTAAAATTGATGGGGAAGAGCAATGCTTCAGTTTCCCACACTGATCACAATGGTCTCACACATTAACCTTAAAACAAGGTAAAATTTATTAAGAAAACTTGAAAAAATTGTTTTAGTTGTGCTTACCACAGTTGAGGAGGTATTGTCATCTTTGAGGATGTACTCACTAAAGAACCATTGTTTTTCTGATAATGAGGCTTTTTTTCAAAGATTTATTTACATATGACTGAAATTCTACTCTGAGAGCCTCATTAAAGATTTTTAAAGTTCTTGAACAATTAATAGGTTGTTGGCATTAATTATATTCAGACTATAAAAATGATTTTTTAAATTTAATTTTATACATTTATATAATTTTGTTACACTTACAAACAAGGTTATTTTTGTAATAACTACCTGTACATATAATTATTTCAAATTTGATCATTCTTATACACCAAAGATTTCATACTATAATTTTAACATTTTGTATTTAAATCTTTACACTAAATAAGCTCCACATGGAAAATATATCTTTATCTTTTTCTCCCCATGGTGGTTCTCATAAATGAATCACCCCTTTGAGTATAAAAACAAAGAAAAGGGAATAAGAAAGCAAAATCTTCCAGGCCCCCCAGTTTATTGGGCCAATTTGTCTTTGACAGGTTTTATTATTCTTATTGTCAAGTGGAAATTAGGAGGTCAAATTTATTTTCCATTTCTCAATTCCATAATGTCCCTGAAGGAAATATGAGTTGGGCTGTTTTTATGGTACATTCTGACTGGCAAAGGAAGAACAGAGAAAAATCACATGAGAAGCTTATTCCCAACGTTGGTGAGTGAGGCTCACGGAACAGGGAAAAGATGTTTCACTCGGGGTATGCAGAAGAGCCCTTGAACTCAAGCTTTCTGTCTTGCACAGAGTGGCGAGTAGCAGTACGTGGATTTGGAGAAAGCCAAGAAGAAGCCATAGTAGAATAAAGGACTCTCCATAGCCTTTGAAATACTCTTCCCCTCAGGGTAGCATGGCTCTTTGCAAGCTGCTTCCCTCCACCTCTGCATTCCCTATGGAAAGCAAACTTGTGTCGCCACCACACAAGTGTTCTGCCTTTCTGTGAATTCATTCTGGATGTGGCCCACCTGCTTCACTCAGAGATCTTTCTTCTCTTTACATTCTTTTCCACTGTCAACTGACAACACACACAAATGGGGTACAAGGGATGTTATGACTTAGGAATGCCACGCAGAATATTAAATCAAATGAATTAGCATGTACTTTATCAAAAGTACTTATTTTTTGTGGTTAGAATCTTTGAATTTTACTGTCATTGATTTTGAATTGTACAATACACTGTTATCAAGTATATTCATCATACTGTGCAACACCCACAGATTCTTCAAATTCGGCTGAGGTGTTAGTCTTCGCTGACCTTCTTTACCAGGTGTGGGTGCCCATCTGACAGGCTCCCACATAGCCAGTACCTTCTTCCATCACGCTGTTTGCCCTACACACATTCTTTGTTTGCGTGTCTGTAATTTTCCACCTGACTGACAGGCTCTTCATGAGAAGGTCCTGTCTTTTGATATCACCTAGCTCCCTGCCTAGAATAAAGAACTGCAACACAATAGTTTTCAGTTACAAATGTTGTTACGAAGGAGACCGATTATGTTCTAATTTTCAGTTTTGCCAGACTTAGAATGCTTTCATTTGCTCACAATTATGTCATGTGTAGTGTATCCGTGGTTGGGGAAGATTTATGCGACATCTGTATGCATTCCAAATCACTTGGAGCGCCTCTGTGTGAATAGAGGGTATTAAGCATGCTCGATTATGAAGATGAGTTACTGTCAGAGGTTATGGAGAGAAGACTGCCAGTGAGGGGATCAACGACTTCCTGACCTCAGCTTCCCTGCCCTGGGCAAGTCTGAGAGCACAAATCTGTTGCTCTGTTCCATCCCTTATTTACTGAATCAGCATCTCCTGGGATGAGGCTTGAACTGGTCCTCTGATGCGAAGAGAACGGGGCTATCCAATTCTACTATTCTTCGTTGAATCTGACTTTTTATTAACAATGATTTTTCTGCCTGCCCCGCCTCATCCAAGAATGAAACATGCCAAGCTGCTCTAGCAGCTGGATGAGACCGCTGGGCTTGATGTGTGTGCATGGGGCGCAGAAAGGGGTTTGGAGATAATGTGTGAGTGCACGGGGGCTGGGGGCGATGAAGGAGGAATGGAGGGAGCACAGCTTTCAGATTCATTGACTAAAGGTCTGCGTGGTTGGAGCTGTGGGCACCTAACGTATGATCTTCATTTTCGACCAAGCTATCTGACAAGGTCACGTGTCAGGGAGGAGGGGTGACGAATGAGGAGTAGCTGTCTTCTTACCAGGCAGGGAGGCTTTTACCGAGCTTCGCGGCCTCCCTTAGAGTTCACAATGGGTCTGAGAAAACTTCTTATACGGAGGCTGTAAATAGGTGAAAGGGCAGTGAGCCTCCACCCTGCTGCTCATCTGTGGCTCTTCCACACAAAAGAGCAGGTGTCATTTTGCCCTCTGTCCCCCCAGGACTCTGCTGTCACCAGTGCCCCTCCCTGCCTGGGGTCAGAACAGAGCAGTAAGCGATCAGCTTCCTCTCCTGATGATTCTTGGGGCAATTCTTTAGGAAATTCCCTTATCGTCACAATGTCTGCCTGTAACTGAGAAAGCGCCATGGTCTCCTTCCATCTGTACCCCTTCACCAGGATGTGTTTATCACACATTTGTTAGCTAACAGAGAAAGAGACGGGCTTCCGAAAAGCCTCAAGCAACGCACATGACAGGAAAGGTGGGCTGAGTAAAGTCAGGCAGCTCCCGTTCCTGGAGGAGGGAGGCAGCTCTTGGGTCTCTGGTCTCCTTTACCTTCACAGATATAAGTCAGAGGCACAAAGAAATGCCAAATCCAAAGCGGAAACCATCAGCAAAACATGAGGCCTGAAGGTAGTTACAAGGATAGTCTCCTAGTGGGTATAAGGGTTTTTTTTTTTTTTTTTGAGGTGAAGAGAAACTTTTAAATAAGATTACAATGAAGATTCTACAATTTTGTAACTATTTTGAAAATTATTTCATTGTATACAAGGTGAATGTTAAAAGGATGGATGTTATTTTATATATGTTCTGTAACAATAGAGCTGGTAAACTGTTACATGAAAAACACTGCCTTTTAAGTTGAACAAGTCTTTCACGTTTGGAAAAGGCAGATGAATGAGTGAATGAGTGAGTTTAGGATTCAGATATGAAGAGGAGGTGGAATAAAGTGATCAGTTTTGTCCATGAGAATCTGGGACCTAGAAACAATGACATTTTTGGGGTCAAAGCAACAACTACTAGGTTTTCCACTGAAAAATAAATCTTGTTAGCAAGCTAGTGTCAGCATAAACAGAAAGGAGTAAAAGCCTTCTTCCTTCAAGAGGTATGTATTTAGCATGAGATATAGACTCAGCAGCGCTGCTGGTTTTTAGTCAGGAAGGAATGCAGTGAGCCAACCCTTACAGTCTAGAAGAATTAGTTAAAACTGCCAATGCAGCATCTTCATCTTTTACTATTTTGTGGTAGTTTATTTGGGCCTTAGAATGAAGGGAGTAAAGAAGAAGAAAAAACAGTGCAACCTCCCTGCTCAACATCTCTGAGCCGCCATTGTGGAAGGCAACCCCACCTTGTAATCCATGTAAGAGAGAGGCGTGTCCAACACACGTAAAACGGTAGATCCACTGGGCACATTAAATTGGGGACTGACATGACAGAATTGATTTTCAAAGAAAAACCATAGGCAAGCTTTTGAATGTGGTTTGGAGATATAAACAAACACATCATTTGATATAATTACTTATGCAAACCTCCAATTTAGGAGGGGAATTACGCCAGTCCTAAGTGAATGATACTCAATAAGGGGGGAGGCAGTCGGGAAGGGAAGCATGTGGCTCGAACCATGCAATTACTTTGAAAATGGCTGCTTTTGATTTTGTGTTGTGGAGACAGAAAAATCTAACAACATCTCTCCGAGAAACAGACAGAACAAAAAGAATGTGGCTGACTGTTCAAAAAAGAACTCAAAATGTTCCAAGTAGTTATGGACAGAGAAGTGATACTTGTAGGGATGACATCTTTTCCCTGATTCTTCTCCCCGTGGGTGTCCTGGGTCGCAGCTGTGTAATCTATTGCCATGACATTCACATTTTCTTCAAGTGCTACTTGAAGCAGTGCAGGTCTTAGCTGTTTCGGCATAATGTTCCAAGACTGCTGGAAGCTGGGTTTGGTATCTCACATACACACACACACACACACACACACACACACACACACACACACACACACACACAACTGGAATGCTCAGCCCTGTGAGCTACAATTAGTGAGTGCTGTTTCCATTTTCCATAGCCTGTTTCCTCTGCTTACCATTTCTCCATATCTGTGTTCAGCTATTTGGTAAGCCCCTTGCTGTTCTTCTAGACAGTTCTAATATTACCTTTTGAGTGAAACCTCCTCAGACCTTACCTCCTCTAGCGTGCTGATCTATTGTCCACATCTTAAAGTTTCAGGGAGGCAGAGACTTTGGGTAGTTCACCAGTTCTGTCCAATGCGTGAGTTTTGTCAATGCCTGCCACAGTTGCACAGCATATCAATACTATGGTTACAGTATCCAGCATTTTGCTCTAATTGTCTGCGAAAGAGCCAGTTTTCCTTAAAAGGGGGAAAACACTTTTGTGTTCCTGGTGTTTAACACGAAACCTAGCACACTGTAGATACCAAGCAAAAAGTGTTTCAAAGAAAGTGATGATGGATGTGAACTTCCAGAACTCTCAAGGTTTTGTTGCATAGAGAGTAGCCATAATGGTCCCTGTGCCTGGGATGATAGTGCTCTGGATGTTCTTTTCCATTCTGTGAATAATTTTAGTGTTTTGAAGATGATTAGAAAAATTCCAGAGAGCCTCCTTTTTTTTTTTTTTAGCTGTTGACTAAAGTTGTATTCTTTAATGTTATGCACAGGGGCTTTGAGGCAATTCAGTGGTCTTCCTACAGCATGATTTTTATCTAATCTGTAGAGAAAAGTGGGAAAACAATAATGCAGTAGTGGCCGATATTTATTGTGTACTGACAACGTGTGAGGCATTATTCTAAAGAGTTCACATATGTAACCTCATGTAATCTCACAATAATTCAGATACTCTACAGTCTAAGCACACACATTACTACTTAGTTGTTTTAAAACAGATCTAATACTTGTATTAACTCCAAATTTAGTTTTTCCTCTAGTCCTGAAATTTCAGAGAAATAGGAAATCTTTTGACTCCATTTATAGGAGGAAACTAAGTTAAAGAACTTGCCCGAGATAATTAGTAACTATACCCTGATTCAAAGGGAGGGACTCTTAATTGAAGGGTCTCCATTGTCTCCCTAACAGAAGAAGCAGGGTGTTTGGTGAAGTCACTTGCCCAGGAGCCAGGAGGTGTGGGGTCTTTGTCCTACTTAAAAACACACACTTAGGTTAACTGATACTTTTGCTTTCCCTTTCCTGAGAAATATGTATAGGGATGTTTAACCTAAACCAAAGTATGAGGATGCAGCGGGGCAAACATGGTTGGCATTTCCCAATTCTGCCTTAGCATCAGGGAAGTCTCAGGCAGCACTCTTCTGCCAGAAACACCTTCCCCTTCAGAGTCAGGATTCCACAGCTGCTGAGGTGGAAAACAGAAAAGTCAGCCTGGGAAAAAATGTCAACGCTGGCACAAACCACACACTGTCCCTGCAGAGGTAGTTGTCAGATATGAGTTGTCCACAACCAGAGGGAGGCTTCTGGGGTTTAGGCAAGCCCTGCTTCCTTGCTCTCCCAGTCAGTATTGACTAGATCGGTGAGGGGACCTGGGTAAGGACAACTTGCCATCAGGGTGAAGGAGAAGGCAGGCTCAGCAAGGAGGGAGTAGAAAAGATATTGTATGAAGAATACTTCCAAAAGGCCTTCTCCTCTGAATAACTCTATGCCTGGTGATCCTGCCACAAACATCCGAATATGCACACATGACATGTACACAAACACACAGTTAAAGCCAGTTTTCCCGGATTGCCTGGATACTTCCCAGTCCCATCTGTTCCTCCCCGAATTCTTCTCTTCATCACCAGCTCTTCCGATTGCACGAAGCCCCCCAGCTCTGCTTTCTGATTCAGCCTGAACAAGGAAGCATTTATGCACCTGAGGGAATCTCTAGGCTATTTAGCTAAACCTTGAACACCATATTGGCTTTCTTCAAAGAAATTAGGGGCAGATGGTGAACCAAGAGTGAGGATGTCATATAAAATGATGCCATCTTTAGGTGCCATTAACATATCACTGGTATATGCATTTAGATGTGCAATATGGCACACATCTCCCCCTTTTGCTTTCTGCCAAGACTTTTGTATAATTCCAAATATTGGGTGATCAAAGTAGGGAAGAAGAAATGGCTGGTGATCCAAATTCCACTATACAGATAGGTCCTAAAATCACTGAGGCTGGGAAGCATCACAGAGCACTGTTAGCACCACACTAACCAGTACTCAGGCTCTGGCATCAGACCGACGGGGGCGTCCCATCCCAGGCCAACCCTAGCAGCTGCACGTCCTTGGGCAAATTACTTAGCGTCCCTAAATTTCTGCTTCTTCATCTATAAAATGAAGCTTATTAAATTAAGTAATCAATTTAAAAATGCTTAGCTTGGTTCCTGGCACATACTAAATGCACAAATAATACTACTCTTATTATCAGCCTCAAGAATAGTACCAGGAGTATCATAAGTGCTCAGTGGCCTAAGCTTGTTCCCTCCCATTTTGAGACTTCCCTCAAATGTTTCCAAACATTTAACAACAACAACAACAACAAAATATCATAAGATGTCTACTCCTCACCCTGTTGTCTGACAGATAAGCAACCGAAGTTCAGAGTTTAAGTAACTTATTGGAAGACTTATTGAGAAGAAAGCTTTCATTCATGCACTGTTAAATTTCACAAGAGAACAGTATATTAAGCACTTGCTACTCAGAGTGTGGCACGGACTAGCACTGTGAGTTTTACCTGGGAGCTGGTCAGAAGTGCAGAGCTGCAGGCTCCTCCTAGACCCAGGTGATCTGTAAGCACACTAAACTTTCAAAAGCCTGGCTCTATACCCTTGTTGGTTTTTAAATGTGGGTGCACTAATACTACTTGGAGAGTTTTTAAAAATACTGATGTCAGCATCCCATTATTTGGTATGGATAATAAATCCTATGCCTAGATGGTTTTAAAAATCATCTAACTCTCACTCTTAGCTGAATATTAGAATCACCTAGATGATTTTTAAAACCATCTAGGCATAGGGTTTATTTCCCCACCATGAGCAACACTTGCCAATACCACAAAAGAACTGAACATAGTGGCATGCGAAACACAGTCTCTTGTATGTTCTTGTTTGAATTCTCAAAACTCTTTTCTGAATCCTCCAGCAAAGGACTACCTTAGGTCATTGCCATCTTTGTTTTGACCTTAGATCTAACAAATTCTTCCTGTCTTTCCTCAAGGACTCGACTCCGCCTTATCTCAGCTATGGTTCTACTTCTCTATTCTAGTGCTTTCTTTTACTGCACGTAGCATTCAATCACCTTGCTCCACCTGGCCCCAGGGTCCCCCTACCAGAGGTAAAAACCACCACCCTGGTCATGCTCCCTCTTCCCCACAGAAGCACAGAAGAAACAATAGAAAGACCCATATTTGCTTGAATAAAATAATCCAGTGACAGAGACAGACATGTACGCAGAGAAGTACAGCACAAGGCAAGATTTAATACATGTCCTCAACAATTCTGAATAGGCTAAAGAAGGAAAGATTAATTCTGAATTGTGAAACTGGAAAAGATAAGGAAGTAAGTTATACTTATATTGGAACTTTAATGGTGAATCAGATTCTGGTAGAGAAGCTGGAAAAGGTTAAAATGGGAAATCATCATCTGAGATGAAAGGGACAGAAGCTTAATGGAAAAGATAAACCCAGTTTAAAGTCCTGGCCCTGCCACTTTTTAACTATATGAACAAAGAGACAATCTCATTCTTCTCTTCTGGGAACTGGAGATAGTTGTCACTTCTTATAGGCAGGCTTGGTTAGAAACAACACAGATGAAGGGCTTAGCATGGAGCCAAGCACTTAGCGGACATTGTTTTAAAGCAGAAATAGCATCTATAAAAAGCAGTATATTATGCTTTACTTTTTGTTAAAATTCCAAAAGCACTGGGGTGCTATTTCTAATTATATTCTAAAGGAAAACCTTATTGTCTCTAGATCGGTCACCCTGACAGTGTCTGAAAATTTAATAACCAAGCAAGTGAAAGTTCAGGTTTGCTTCTGTTTGTTCAAACAAACATGGGAATGTTCTTTAATTCCTGCCACACTACGGAAGTGTGAAAACAGCACCTCACTCCTCTCAGAAATCATTTTGCTGCAAACAATTTGCTTCTACGTCTGCTTTCATGTGACAGATAAAATCAGGAGGATAGATAAAGTGCAAATTACTCAGAGAATGTTCAAATTCCCAAAAACGCATGTGTGCTTTGTAGACGTGCAATTCTTTAAGATCATTTTTACACTATAATATATACAAGATCTCTTTAGGAACAAGGTTTGGAAATCAAATCCTTTAAAAATCTGGGAAAAACATCAATTCTAAAGGAAAGCTTTGAATGTTATTAGAAGACTAATAACACCATTAAAAAAGCCACACCTTTTCCAGTTAATTTTCACATAATTCAAATCTTTCCTTTCATCTTAAATTTATATCTATACACTGTAAAATCTCATTATTTTTTCATCTCACCTGTCTCAATTCATAATAATTCCATGGCTGGTTTAAGTTTACCTTTGGACCACCTAGTTAAATTAATAGGACAGAAAGGTCTCAGGGGAATAGTTAATGTACTCAAGACAAACAATTCGCAAAGCATTTTAATTTTAACAACCACCATTTTGATGTTCTAATTGCCAAAAGCTTATGTAACTATTCATTACAGTCTGTCCAAGCAGGTCTTTTGCTTGGCGACACTATGTTAATAGTAGCATTAACCTCATGTGTTTATTTGAAAGCAGTAAACATGTGTTTTCCGAGATATTCTGGAATTCGTATTTTCAACTGCTATAAAATTCTCTTCAATGAGAATCTGAATTAATCAGATTTTACGGTCTTTCAGTTCTTTAGGAAGAAGTACAATTTCTCGCAAGAACAATGAAATTTGTACTTCCTTATTTATCAACACGGTGACTGTACAAGTCTTTAAAAATGTTACGCATTTCAGTTTCTTCCTGTGTATCATCGTGGTGTTTTTACAAGGCAGCAAATAACCTCTTCTTCACTAGCGGTAACACATGATATTTCTCCTCATACAAAAGTAAGTGAAAATAAAAGTGAGGTCGGGACTATTTACAACTCCTTGGAAGAAACGTCATATTAATTCAGGAAAGAAGAGTTGTATCTGCCTTCTGCTCTTTTGCAGAGAATTTCACAAACAATTCTTCTCTAAATTTTATATATATTTTTTAATAGACTGGCCTTGCCTGTGCTTTTATTCATTTAATGTTCTTTAAATGAATACCTTTTAGTAAACTAAGGTAGTCTTCCTATCTTTGACGCTTAGCACAGGGCTGGCATATAAAAAGTGGTATACTTAGTAAATAAACTAAAATAACAACATGTATTTCAATACCAGGTTACATATAATAAATATGCTTAAAGATTATGGAATAAAATCTATACGTAAGTATGTGCGTGTGTACACTGTACACATATACAACCATCCAAAGCATGTAATGACCCACGTATATGAGAATATTCACTTAGCATTTATAATACGGCTTGTACAAACTTCCTGCTTTTTTGGAAAGAGCTCCCAAATAAATTTAAAATGAAATTACGTGCTGTGATAATTATTGTTTTGGGTTTTTAATATAAAATGTTACCGGTTCATAAAAGGCCATTTTTTTTGTATTGCATGTCAGCGTCTGCCCTTTGTGTGGTTAATTGAGGTTAATGGGGGGAAATGGCAGATTGCCAGTGCTAATGAGATTTTCTTGACTCTTTCTAATATGTATTTTATTTCTCCTTTGCTTTTACTTTTTGTTTAACTAAATTATGTTATTTATCCAAGAACCTGTCACATATAAATAGGGACTGGTAGCCTGTAGGAGAGGACTCAGCCATGTTTTATTTCTCAAAAATGATTAAAACAGTGGCAGAAAAAAATAAAACCAGAAAGGGTGAAGTTGCCAAAAATAACTAGTCTCTGAATTCTCCAGGTCCACAAAAAACTCCGCGGTGACTACCAGAATGAAGGGTGAGTAAAAGAGCCTGGTAAGAGCACACTTCCTGGCTGGACTCTGATGACTGATCTATCCAAAGTGATACCTGGAGTATACTAATGGGTGACTCAGTATTGTCTAAAGGGCAACTTAGGTGACATTTCAGGTTCTTGTTCAGAAAAAAAGAATCGCTAATCAAGTTAGAGAATCATTGAAAGAATTTTGTAAAAGTGAGGAAAAAATTGCCACAGAGCAATAAACCTCTGTGGGATACAGGGGAGAAGTGGCAGCCCCAAACAATGCCACCACATCTATCTCTAGACCTTGTTTATTCCCTATTTGTCCATGAAATCCACAGAACATACATCATTCTACCGAGTGTCACAATACTAAGAAGCTAGGTCTGTTGACTCCTAAACTCATGCCCTAATTTCGTATACTGCAATTGTTTGTTTGGCCCCCTTAACTAACGCCCTTGTAGTGGTAACGGAAGGGTGTTCGTACTTTGCTCCTATTTCAGGGTCAGGAAGAGTAAAGGAAGAACTGAAATGGGGCACACTCTCTGGCAACTTTAAAGTGAAGGGCTGTAGCTGGTGGTGGGTCAGTTGAGCACTCCAGTTTGGGTCTCTCCTTTCTTACTCTTGTACCTGTCATCCCAGCATCCTCTCTCCTCTCCCACGCAGCTGGCCCAGAAAAGGGGCCAGAAGTATAACGGAAAAATGATTCTTGCATCTTGAGTAGGTTCACATTCTTTCTTTAGGACTAAGGATTTCTAGTGGTCAGGTACACAATTTAAAAACCAACTAGCCAAGTGAACATGCCAGCCAGATTAAAAGAGGTCTTCATCTGCTTTGTTTGCACTCTAAGAAATTCAGAATCTTCTGAACGAATGGCTGTTGCAGACAGCCACAGAGTGGATTTTTAAATCACTCACCACACTGTGTCAGTCCTTCATTCTCAGTGAAAATGAGCTCAATGCTACCTACTGTGGTTGTAATTAGTGGATAATTAGTACTTGTACATGTCGATGCTACATGTCATATAGCCTGGTGCCTGGTTTAGCATCCACTCAAGAAGATTATTTAATTTTGCTATAATTTTAATTCTTTTGAGTCACATTAATGAACTGGCACTAGAAAACCTGGGACTCAAGCTAGTTTAACTCAAGTTTGAAATTGTATTTATCGGTTTCATGTTTAGAAAGGAAAAAAAGTTGTTAGAGGGTTTCATATTAACATGCCAGAGCAATAGATAGGAGAGGAGGCAGGCCATGTTCCATAGTCTCATCGACCATTCTTTGCTCTGCTTTTCTATTTGGCTGGGGGGCGGGGTAGGGGGGAGGTGTAAGGGGTGTGGCTCTGGGTGTTTAATACAACCTGAACTACAATGCTGGCTCCCCGCGGTGGCTTGGCACTGTGGTACTTGCTCTCATAAAATGCTAAGTGTAATGGGGAATGTGCAATGAATAAATCATTAGGTCTATATGGTTAAAGGCTCAGGTATAATTATGCACAAGGCAACTTGAGGGCACAAAAGGGTCATTCTTTGACAACATCACATCACTGAGGATGGAAGGGAGGGCTTTCAGGCAGGGGTCTCTGGCTGGAATGAGTATACAAGTTTGCCAGGTAGACAAGGAGGAGAAGAAACTTTCGCTATTTTCTGATGGGAAAGAAAAAGCACAGAGGTAAAACGATCCCCAGCCCTGTCTCCAAGCTATTTCATGAGATCTTAGGGGAAAATCTCGGAGTTTTGTTTTATATATTGTTAAAAATGGAAGGAAAATAATATCTTTCCCCTTATAGGCATGCAATTAGCTCTGCAAGTAGCTCTCTGCACTCTTAACATGCAAGTGTTTTTACACATCAAGAAACAGCACTGTAGGTGCTAATGGGAAAAATCTCTTCTCCATTGCTGTCGGGCTCAGAACAAAGGGACCAAGATCATATTCTAAACAAGTATGTGACCCTAACAAAGCCACAGTGGGGCTGTAAGGAGAGCCAGTCAGATAGGACTTAAAAACAGAGCTGCTTCTCCTCTCCCTCACTCAGGAGCAATGCAATTACTGCGGAGTGACCAACCATTCTAGTTTGCCCAAGACAGTCTTGATTTCAGTATTATAAGTTTCAGTCTTGCCGACCAAGAAATCCCTCTGTATTGGACAAATTGAATGGATGGTTAACCAAGCTCATCTCATAACTAAATGCTGGGTCTCTGTGACCGACTTATCAAACAAATTTTCAAAGCTGGACCCGGGTGAGAGTGCCTCCCACCATGCCCTGGCATCCATTTTGCTTTTCAGATGAGCAAAGTAGGGGCCAGAGAGGAGCAAGGGATTTGTCATATTTTTTATAAAACACTTTGCTCCAAATAGTTAATACTGCTACTTGAAAACACTCAGAACTGCTTTATGACTTCTTTTTGTCTTTTCTCACATACCACACACTTCTAAAAATTCTCCAATTTCTTCCTAATATAGTTGATAACAAACAACATTTTCTGATAATTCCCTGTGTGGCAGGCATGGCATGCTGAACGTTTTACATGCAAAATTTCATTTAACCCTCAAAATAATTCTAAATTACTAAATACTATTATTATCATCACCATTTTACAGAGGTGAGGATTGAGTCTCAGGAAGACCAAGTAACTTGCAGAGGTTTACAATTAGCAAGAGGCAGACCTTGGAAACTCACTCAGGCTGTCTGACTCTAGAGTCTTTATTCTTAACCCCAAGGACACAGGCTCTGTCTTTAAAATTTTATCTCTCATTATTTCTCTAAAATTGCTTCATCAACTTGCCAAAATATTTGAAAATACATAGGAATTGTTTTCCCATATTAATGCATTATTCCTGTTTATCTGTCATTCATTCTTTTCATTGATTGTAAAAGCATCTGCAGAGAGAAATCTGCACTTATTTCTTGGTGCCCAGTAGGTATGGAGCCACGTCATCATCCCTACCCCTCCAGTGCTTCTTCAAAAATGTGCAAATTTGGTGTGTGGGCAGTGCCTTCATTTTAATGCAATAAGCTGGCGTAGGATTTATCCAGTTAAGTTTCTTGTCGGAACACCCCTCATTAACTGAAGAAGGCTTTAATAGGATTCAAATGCCACACTAATCTTAAGAGCTCTGTCAAGACTTTTGCCATTGGGAAGTCTCTACTTCTTTCTCAAGGTTTCTTTCTTGCAGGTGTGTCCCTCTCCAGCCTTGCTTCTTGATAATCACTCTCTCTTGAAATCAGAGTCATGATGCCTAAAATAACTTCCCCCCAATTCACCAAAGTATTGGCGATTCATCAACAGGATCCAACTACTCTGAAATTCTTCCTGTTTCTTGACCACTTAAACCATTTTCCTGCTTTAAGCCTTTGTCCGTGACCTTCCTTTGCTCAGTGTCTTTTTTCTTCCCTCTCCCAGAGAATGCTCCCTCTCTGTGATTGCCCTACCGGAAGTCTCCCTTAACATTATTTTATTTTCTTGGACCCATCTGGCTGAAACGGTCCCGTTCCTGTATGTGTTCATTTACTCATGTTTCTCTCTTTCTCTAGAATGTAAGCTGAGAAAAGCAGGTATTTCATCTATGTCTTATTTACTGCCATATCCTCAGCATTCAGAAGTACTGTGACACATAAGAGGCCCTTGATAAATGACTGTCAAATAGAAGAATGAGCACTTCTACTCAAAATACATACAAACTTGGCTGAAGCCCTCCTGTCCTTACATCTAAAATATCTGCATGCATTTTGTCCTTTCTCCATTTTCAGATTAAATATTTTAAGTATTGGTTTTGATTCTACCACTAAAAGTTTCTGGATATTCTCTGTTGGAAGATAAGTCTGAAGGACAGCACATGGGAGTCAGATAGGGGGCTTCAAGGGGCCACCTATCAGGAAAGGCCGGTAGTAGAAACTTGGTCCCATAGCAGTACTTCATGGTCAGCACCCTCCTGGCAAGAAATGCCAGAGAGATGGGTGTGACTTCTACCAGCAGAGAAAAGAAGACACTGTGAAGGCTAAAAGATCTAATCTCACTTGGATCAATGAATGGAGTAGATTCAATTCTGAGAGTTCATTTTTGTCTCATGCAAATGAGATCACGACAGCAGCTCTCCACTTCTCTGGGAAAGCATCATTTACATATATAATCTCTTTAACTCGGGTGTGTTTTTCTACCTGTATAAGTGGGGTTGTTCGGCCAAATCTGTGAATACATGTTTCCAGCTGCTTATTTTCTCCTACTCTGCCTCTAGTTTTTGTAAGAGGATTTGTGAGTTGTAGTAAGAAAGATCTTACTTGAAGATGGTGAGAAGGCTCCAGAATCCAGAAAACAAAACTGTATATCCAAGTTTCTCTCCTTGGATACTCCACAATCTCATGCAGGTTAAATAACCACTCTGAGAGTCAGTGTCTACACCTGTCATGGGGATAATATTAACTACTGTAACTGCACAGCTCATTGGCTTTTATCATTCATAGCATCCCTACCACCCCGTCTCTATTAGTCTATTAAATAGAGTCCAACCTCAACATGACATTCAGAGCCTTCTTCTCTAGCTCTCTTTTTGGCGTGGTGCTAGGACCTAGTACTTTAATGAATATAAATTGAGAGAACAAGTAAAAAGTTCTACCTCAAATAGAAAACATTACTTTCAGTGAAAACAAAAAAGCAACTAAAGTTGCTTCTACTTATGCTTCAATATAGACATGCACATAAAAATGATGGGCAATGATAAATTCTTCAGCCATTCTCGTGCTTTGACTAAGATCTACTTCTTCTCAACATTGTCTATTTTAAAAACCAGTCTAAATTTCATCTCATTTACTGATTTACTTAACAAAACTGTATTGAAATTAAATGCTTGCAGGAATCTTTAGTTCCTTCAGGAGTTTTTCAGGCGTAGCCCTTTCGATATAATACCCGCCATTTTACATCTCTGAGTGTGTAATTAATGCTTAGCCATATTTAAGATGAGTAGAATAAAACAAATTGGAATCTAGAATCAGTTTTGCTATTTGTCTTCCACGTGGTATTGGGAAGACTCCCCTTTTCACCTGTTTGGTAGGCAATAATACCAACCTTCCGTGCCTGGTGGAAATATAAATTATAGTGACACTTACAAAGCACCCAGCATGAAAGCTGGGACATGTAGGTGAGGAACACCTGTGCACACCTACCTTATCCTGGCCTCGGCTGACCCAAAACCAAACCAGTTTCCATTTGGAACAATACTCATTTTTGTTAAATGCATTATATTGCAGCAAAGCTAACAACAGCTATCAGAAGCCAAAACATGTATTTGCCATTCGCTGCTTTATAAGCATTTGCTTGTTTCTTTTTTTCTGGTCCTGTGGTCTCTTCTATCTCTAAACTCATTGTCCCCTCTCAAGTTATTATGCACACGGGGATCTCATAAAAGCTTGCTCCTGTCAATGGTTTCGGGATGAAACAGATAAGAATAGAGCATCTAGGCAGCAGCGCTCTGTTATGACTTTTTCACCTGTTAAAATAAGAGGTTGGAGTAATCACCCCAAATTACCCAGTCAACCTAAAGAGGGAGATCATATTTTCTCTGGAAAAACCTTTAAACAAAGAATAATATCAGAGAAATGAATCTTGTGTTTCAGTCTTCTCAGAATAGTTCTTAGCAGAAAATACAATCAAGTGAAATTTAAGTTCAATCTGACCCAAGTTCTTGTAAGATAAACACACCTCAAATGGAGGGTGATGGGAACCTCATTACTTAGAATTGGACAAATAACCTGAGGCAGCATGATTATAACCTGACAGCAGCAATGGTTTGCTTAGCAAACTGCTTCAACCTCTACTGGGAACATTTAACACCACTTTTATTTTGAAATCACAGGCTACATCTACAGGCAATAAAGACTGTTATCTCTCCGATTCATTGCAGTTGCACAAACACCCAGCTAATTCAGCTATAACACATCTGCCCACAGAAATATTTACTTTTGGAGCCTCCTGGGTATGCTTTTAAATTTCTCCTAATTGCTACCCATTGAGTTCTAAGTTTAAGTGCTGTTGAGATGGACTTTAGGTCCTTCTATATTAAGAAGTTAACTAGTAAACAGTTGCAAAGAACAGATTCTCCAAAGACCTAGCTCTGCATTTAGGAAATTTTTTTCTTCCTCAAATTGCACAGACGAGATTCTCGCTGAACCTAAGAAGACAAGTTTTTCTCATTGTTCATTTGAGCTTTTGGTAGAACAAATGAATAATAAATGTTTCTCAAGGACCACAAAAAGAATAACACTCATGCTTCCTGTTAGAAAGTTTGTTTTTCTCAACTACTGAAGTTGTAGGAAATGAACCCTCAGGACACCTTTTCAAATTAAGAGGGTAACAAGCATTCTTACCCCATTAAAATGATAAGAAGAGTGAGCCAGAGGAAGATCAATTTCAGAGGAGGAACAAGGAATAAAATCTAGCAGTTCTAATTCTAGCAGAGGAGGTCCTAATTATGAAGACACCTTAATGAACATAATTCATTTATCATGCTCCTTTCAAAATTCTAATTGCGTATATTTTTCCTGATAGTTTTACACCTTTAAAAGGTCACATAAAGTAACATGATTAAGGATCAAGAGGCAGGGTTAGGAGAGTAGAGTCAAAGAGGGAACAGTAAGCCACTGACCCCAGATTCTCAATGGTTTTCCCTGTGCACCATAGCAACAGCCTAAAATGTCTTTTTTCTCCTCCTCATAAAACCACAGGACCTGCTAACCCTTGGTGTCATCAATATCATAATGTTCATCTTCCAAATCTCCAAATTGTTTTATCTATTTTATGCACATCGTACCCAGCACCTTGTCTAGATAATATATCTAGAGGAGGTCAGGAAAAGTCAAGGAAGATGCTTTACTTGCCTGGTTTCCTACGCATCTTCAGATGCAGCACTATTTGCTGTGTAGAAATCTAGACTAGTTTGCAAAGTCATAAGTAGGAAAATAATATGCCTGTTTAACACATGAAGCACTAATGTTTAGGCATCTTAGGACACATGTCTCAATGCTTTTTGCATCTGGGTGCCAAACAGTTAACACTTACTGGGAAGCCTTCCTCATCTTTCTTCATAGCCAGGAAGGCTTTTATAATCTTCATTGTGCTCTCAAAGTGCCGTAAGAAAATCCCTGTTGTCTGGACTTGACCTGATGAACGTATCTGAGTTTGACTATGATTTCTCTAATGACAGCATTTATGTTTTCAGTATCTAACACAATGTAGCTCATGGTAAATATGCAACAGAGATTTGTTGAATGACTACATATAGTAGATGTTCATTAGTATTTGTTGAACATAAATGGATACTTGTTTTATTTTTCTCTCAGTGCTGGGACAAAATACCTGACACCCAATGTTGAAGGGGGAAAGGTTTATTTGGCTCACAGTTTGTGGAGCTTTCAGTTCATAGTTGGCTGGCTCCAAGGCAGAGCAGCATGACCCACAGGCAGAAGGCAACAAAGTAAGTAAGCAAGGGATAGACAAGCCTCTTTCTGTCCCTTATATTTTATCCAGGCTACCTGGCTTTAGGCCGGGGAACACTCCACCCTTAATCCTAGAACCCTTAATCCTTAATCACATCCTTGATCCCAGCAGAACTATGCCAAACCAATTAGTGGACTAATCTAGTAATCACACACTCTAGATCCAGCCACCTCTGAAAATGCTGACCTATGACTGCATGAGGTTTTGGGGGGGACATCTAGACACAAACCATAACGATACTTAATAGTTAAAATAGAAAGAAAAATGACACTTGGACAATCTTTTACAGTTTATGATGTTTGCAGAGCCCTGAGGATGATTTGGGCTTATAAGATTAAGGAACTAATCTAACGTCAATTTATTTCTCTTTTTAAATCAATTTTAAAATTTAGCTTGATGTTCTGAACACAAGGTATGTAGTTAAGTAGCCTAAACCAAAGCCAAATCACACGACTAGATTTTAGTAAACAACCATAATAATGACTCATTCCTAGAATTGAAAAGAGTTACAGAATTTGCCTCAGAACTGATATATCAAGCCTTTCTCCAATATTTCTACCAGGCAGACAACCAACCTCTGCCTGAATTCTAATCTCAACCTCTGACAGGACATTCTTCCCTGCTATTGATTCAAAATAAGACTCATACATTCCCCATTATAGTGATTAAAAATATATATATCCTTATAGTATTAAACTAGTTTGGCCTTTCAGCAAAACAACAGAACATGTACTCCCGTTTAAGTGGCCTCTCTTTGGGTACTCAGCGACAAACCTGTGATTTCTCCTTCATCTGTGTGTCTGTCAAGGATAATGGTTATGTCTTAGCTCTTTCCTCTGACCCAAAGACTTCAGATCATGCCATATCATGGTCACCATGCTCTGAAAAAATTCCATTAACCTCTATATCTTGTCAGATCACAAAAAAGGCAAATAGATGAGGACCACTGCGCTGGCCGATAATTTTTTTAAAATATCTAATTGATACTGAGATGTGCATTCACTGTGCCAAATATGCTTGTCTTCGGGTACTACACAAAAATATGGCTGCCAGACATTTTCCATCAGAAGTAACAGCCATTTAAACCAAAGTGCAGAGGCTTCGGCAGTATTTAATTCAAAGTTTCCAATATATGGAAACATTGGTAGGCCCATTTCTGCTATAAATACGCTTTGGTTTGATTTTCCTGTCTATGGAACAGTAGACAGGATTCAGACCATGTGGACAAACAGACAGACTCTAAAGAAGTCTTTCAAATGTAATAATGATATCTCAACACCGAGCGCCGTGAGCTATGATTAGATGGATGAGTCTGCAGAACAGAAGGTACCCACTGTATATTTTGTTCAGTTTGCTCAGCAGTGAACCATACCAGGGACCTAATTCATTCATTAATTTGTCCCTTAAGTCATTTCATAAGCCACCATTATTACCTAAGCATTTTATTCAGGCAGAAAGAGGCCGTAAGGAAGAGCAAAGTGAATATAATCCTTACCCTAATGCAATACACAGTATCTAGCAGGACAGATATTCACAGTCAGTAAATAAGTGCACACATACTGAATTGGAAACTATTTCTAGGTGCTTTGATGTAAATGCAATCAAAAGGTGAGAAGAGAACTTAAAGGCGAGTGCACACAATTTGACAAGTGGACAACAGGAAACTATTCTAGGCAGCAATCAGCATGGAGATACAACCTGAGGTAGGAAAGAACTTGGTGAATCTGTGGAGCTGAAAGAAGGCCAGCAGGGCTTCGGAGGCTGGAGCTGTGAAGCAACATGTAGAATGAGGCTGCAGAGCCTTACAGGGGCTTTGCAAGTCAGGCTTAGGGTTTTTAGACTTTATTTTTACAGAAATGGAAAGCTACTTAAGGGTTTTTGAGGAAAGGGGTGACATGACTCATTATCAGCGTGGGATTCGGTGGCTTCCTGAGTCTTCCTCTTGTCCTGCGAGTGAGCTACGGCTAGACGTGCAGTGTTTTGCTTCCAGATGATTTGTCCACCTTAACCTGTCTCATTTCCTTGCTACAGGTGTGACCCATTTATAAAATGCTTTTTCTCTTTTGAAATTCAAGCCATTTCTTCTGCAGATGTTATCGCAATGTAAACAGTCTAGCTCCCACTTTGCTACAGAAAATTTCAGGCAGTGGAATTCAGGAAACTTGTGTCATGAAACACTGTCTGGCCCCAGCTCCCAGGCACTAGCAAGCTGGCTCAAAAGGATACCTGATATGGCAACACAACTCATCTCCCCAAACAAGGCAGTTCAGCTCATTAACAAAGTGCTTCCTCCTAGAGGTAATTTAAGTATCCTCGAAGAAGATGCCATTTGTCGTGTTTCATTAACAAAGAAACATGCAACCTGGCCGCAGATCCCTATCTAGAAAAGGCTCTGGAGTGATTTTTGTCTAAATGAGCAGAGAGAGGCACTGATTTTGGTGTGGATTAGCACGGAGTCACTGAAATTTGTGAAGAGAAAATCTATTTTTAAGGAATGTTTCAGAACGAAAAGCAGTTATTTCCACAAAAAGGAATACAAGGTCCCTGTCACAAACATACTCATTTAAGATAAATGAGAGACTGTCCATTCCTCAAAAGCATGTTGAGAAAGAAGATGCTGTTACCAGGAATGAAAGTCAGCTCTGGGCACCACAAAAACAGGATCACTGGAACATTAATAAAAAAATAATGACACATTTTTATAGAGTTATCTCCTTTAAACCAGAAATCACTAACCTGCTATTAACATGAATGTAGAATAATTTTTATACCTTGCTGTTTAGAGAACAGGCACACGGGCATGTTATAGTCATGTGGCCTAGTGGTGGTACATGACTTCTAATCCATTTTCCTTCTACAGTTCGTACTGCCTGTTTTGAACAGCAGTATAAATGCGCTTCAGAACTAATACAGTCAGCCACATGCTCTTATACATACTTCACGATCACATGGCAAGGTTGATATGATTATTCCCATTTTATGGATCAGAAACAAAGATTCAGACATGAAATGATTTTCCCTAAGGCCTATAGTTACAAAGTGATTGAGGTGGGATACCAAGCCAGATGCACTTTCCAAAAGCACATATCCTTAATCACTATCACGTTGCCTCCATGCCTCTGAATAGAATGACAACCCATTTTATCCTAATCCAGGGTAGAAAAGTGGGTTGCGCTCATATATGGGCCACTAAAAAGACAGGCAAAGTACTTAGGACCCAGTAACTGGTGTGTTCATAATTTAAATTCTGTGTAGCACAGACCAGGTCTGGAAGCAATAGGCATGAGAAAGGACAGGGTCAAAATCTATATATTTGCAAGGTCATGGACACAATGAACACAGGCTTGCCTAGAAAATCAAGAAGGGGCTGATGGGTAGTGAGGACTCCTTGGGGTGACTGCAGAGGGCATGAGTTATTTCATTCAACTTGTACAATATCTTTACAGCTTGTGCTATAGGGTCAAGATTATTAAGGAAGGGTGTGACAGTATAAAGCTAGAAAGTTGTAAAGCTGGGATCTTTCTGTCCGAAACAAAGCCTAACTTCCGAAGGGCAAAAGAATTAGTTCCTCAAGCAAAAGGAAAGTATTACTTGAGATGTCAAGAGTGAACTTAGATGTTTTCTCACAGGGCGCAGAATAGGGTGAGAAAAAGCTGGAAAAAGATCTAGTTAAATCACAGTTGATGGCACTGTAAAAAAGTGTCGTGCAAAGCCAGGGATGTTTTATAGGACCCCCAGTAATCTTGCAAATTAAAATCACCGAAAACAACTATGTCTTACCACAGTCAGCTTTTGGCACTATTATCCAAGTGTCCTTGGCTCACGACATCCACATTTTATCCTAGTCTCTTGGAAAGGGACTCCTTTCCTTGCCTGGAAACTTTTAATGCTTCTTGGACCAACCCACTCTGAAAGTTTATCTCAATGCCGGAATGGCCCAAGAGAATATTAAAGCTTAGACTGTGTTTAGAAGTTGGTCATCTTATCCAACGCTCACATTTTACAGGTAAGAAATTTAGGAAACCTATGCCTAGTGTCAAGACAGACGCACTTACTAAGCAATTTAAAGTATGTCAGGTTCCTTGCTAGAAGCTTGAAATATATTTACTCTCAATTTCACATTGATTCTGGAGAAAGGTAGCATTATCCCTGTTTTACAGATAATGGCAAGCAAGGTTCAGGAAAGTTAAATAATTTGAAGGTCACATAGTTTGTGGGCTGTAGAGCCCAGATTTAAACAACACTGTGTGAATCCAAATCCCATTTATTTCGCCATTCCCACAACAATCTCTGTTTCTACAAGGAGGGTCTTATATACCCTGAGGGCTGCGGGAGTCAGAATCACCTGGACTACTGGCAAAACTGACATTCCCAGGCCCACCATGGCATCTTTAATCTCCTACGGGCAGGGGTCATGTTTCATTCTTCTTGGCATCTTCCACTTTATGTGGTGAGTACATGGAAAGTACTGAAGATGTACATTTGTAAAATAGCTCCCTTCCTGGTGTAATGGGATTGAGAGCTATTGATCTAAGTTACATTTGGCCAACCTCAACCCTAATATTGGCTGTAACTAGGAGGTATCCATCAGGCTACTTCCTGTAAGAACTCTGAGTGAATTCTCATAAATTTGTTTTCTGCCACCCAATCATAAAGCCTTCTCTGCTCCCAAACCAGAGGAGGCTAAAAAGTAGAATCTGGCCCCAACAGGCAATGTAGTTTCACGCTGCTCCAATGATCCGGGGATCGCAGGGCAGGCTCATCACCTCTGTTTGCACAAGGAAAGCACACACGTCATTATGCTGCCATTGAAAAGCCTCAGTGGTGAAAGTTGCTCATGATTCACTTTTATATGAGACTCTGACATTTGGGCAGCAGAAAAAAAGAAATCAGTTCAAGCCAGTGACATCTCTATGGGAAAGGCCCCAGCTCTACAAGGGAGCTAGTGGAAGTGGCAGTTAACCCCGTGGAGGCCTTATTGTTCCTCTTTCATGACTGGGAACGCTAGGACCTCTGCGAAGAAGGCCCAGAGAAAGAGGGCTGCCGCCTGTTGCTGAGGATGACATCACCGCCCCAGCAAGAGCCCACATTCTCTGGGCAGCTTGTGTGTGTGGTTAATCAGCACTGGCTCCTCCGCAGGCCCCTTCACTAAGGTCTCCATTGTCAGCACTCTGCTTCAAACTTCCAAAGGGATCTGCCAAAATGCTTGGCCTCCATCCTAAAGTGAGCTGGCCTGTGTTCAAAGTTACCTTGGAGTGGAGGGGGAAGGGGTGTGGTAGTGTTGGTGTTTTGTTTCGTTGTGTTTTGTTTTTGAGTCTGCCAGGGTTAAGCAGGAGAGGGGAAGGAGTAGACAAGGCTAAGAAGAAAGGCAAGTAAACTACCTCATCCAGCATGGTGGGCACAGAAAAAGGGTCACATGGACTGCTGCTCTTTGACAAAAGTGATAAAGCCCACATCTCACTAGACTTTATAATTCTCTTAAATATTGGAATATTCCTTTAAGAATTAACTGCATATATGGTAGCAAAAACCGATCTATTACAAAGCTGGAGTCACAGATAATGTAAGTGGAACATTAGGCACTGCCTCTTTCATCTCACAGGTGAGTAAACTGGGGCCCAGGGATCACCTGTCATTGTCCAGGTCCTGTGCCGGCAAGATATAGCTAGCTAGTAGCTAGCTGCTCACTGTGGCTGGTTTCTCCTCCATCCTCACCTCACAGATGGTGCAGGCGGCCATCTCCTCCCTTCGGCTGCCTCATCCAGTGTGAGGAAAGCGGACGTGCATCATATTCACTCTGACAGGATAACCTCCCCTGCCTCTGCTGCATTCTCTTTGCCCTGCTGCTGGTCGGCTGTAGTCATCCATAAGGCTGGGATATACCCCAGGTCCCCCGCTTTCCCTCCACTCTGACAGTGCTGTGCCATGCTGCTCTCTCTCACTTCAGCAGAACAATTAACATTAGCAATCTGCCCCTAAAGGATATATTGTTAAATGCCATTTGAGTGAAATCTTAACTGTGGATTAAAAATAAAAATCTGAAAAAAATCAACCAATAACAAATGCTGGAGGGGCTGCGGGGAAAAAGGAACCCTCCTCCACTGTTGGTGGGAATGTAGACGGGTCCAGCCACTGTGGAAATCAATATGGAGATACCTCAAAAAACTACAACTGGAGGTTCCATTTGACCCAGCTATTCCCCTACTGGGGATCTTCCCAGAAGAATTAAAATCTTCATACCACAGGGATGTATGCACAACCATGTTTATAGCAACACAATTTGTAATAGCTAAGTCTTAGGAACAGCCTAAATGCCCAACAACCAATGAATGGCTAAAGAAAATGTGGTTTTTCTACACAATGGAGTACTACGCTGCCATAAAAAAGGATAAACTAGAGCCATTTGTATGTAAATGGATGTTCCTTGGGAACATACTATTAAGTGAGGTAAATCAGACATTCATGAGTACACATTGAATTGTTTCTCTGATATGAGAAACCATAAGTGTAAATAGGACAAAGGGGTGTAATAGATATAATAGGAAGATAATATACAAAGGAGAGGAGCACTAGAAAGAGAGAAGGGGGAAAAGCAGGAAGGGAAAAAATGAAAGAAAGGGGAAAGGGAAATCATGGAGAAATGTGAAGAAACCTGCTGTAAATAGGGATGGAGGGAACAGAGGGGAGGGGTGGGGAAGAGGGGGGAAAACCAAGATGCATCATGTACAGGTACAAAATAAATGTGATGAATGTGATCATTACATGTACATTGTACCAATACATGTTCTTGGTTTAAAAAAAAATAAAAAATAAAAATCTGGATAAAATAACCTAACAATTATTATGTACTTCCTTGATAAATTAACCTCTTTATCAATTAAATCATCAGATTTTTTTTACTATGACTCTTTTCTCAAGTTTGATGTGTGGTATGATCGAAAATATAGTGAATGTATAAATTTTTTAAAAATCATTTATTATAAGAAAAAATAAATTTTCCTTGCCATTAGTCATACTCAAAACACTTCTTCTCTGCTTGAACATACTTATGTCATCTTTCTTGCTACTTCCTCTAGCAGTTTTGGAAGTCATCTTTTGTGAGTGTCTAATCGCTGTAATGCTGCCTTCATATTATGAGTTGACTCAAAACATTTACCTTTCATGTTCATTTTGACTTTGGGGAAGAGCTGGAGGTTGCACGGTGCCACATCCTGTGAATAAATTGGATGAGGACACACCATAATATTTTACAAGCCTGCTTTTTCATTAGATAGTACTAAGCAGCAGCATTCATTGCAGTTTTTAATCACATCTTGGAAAGACATTCATGGAAAAGGACTTCCAGAACTGTTCAGAAAGTGGCCACATGAATGGGACAAATTCTTGAGGTGTGGGGGAGTATTTTGAGGGGTATTAATGGTAATGTGTCTTTTACTGTAATGAATTTGTTTAAGCATTCACTGTGTTTTTCAATCGCACCTCTTATTCCTAGTTCACTACTTTTATGACTCAATCGTTTTGACACCCTGTATAGCAGGAAGCTACAAACAGGTAATGTCATAAAATTTGCATCAAATGAGACAGAAAAGGAGTTTTTTTCAATGGAGTCCTAAGCAGAAGAAAATGTAACCTCAGAGTGCAAGTGATATTTAAGTGGAAGAAAAGGGAGACCAAATAAGAGGGACTATGATCTCATACCCACAGGAAATGTCGCCATCATTGTAACACCATCACTGCGCGAGAATAAGACAGAATGATCTGCAGGCGGGTGTTAGAGAAGAACAAAGAAGGGGGGTACTGCAACAAGTCAGACAAGAAAGAGGCGCACACAGATCATTTTCCTCCCAGAAGCCGGCACGCAGACAATGAAATGAGGAAGAAAGAATCCATGTTTGTCTGCTTTGTGGTCATTCCCTCAGATTTTAGGGTTTCAGTGACCAGTAACTGAGTTGACACTACTTGCTTCACAATCCAATTCAGGGAAATTGCAAAAACCCTTCAAGAACCACTCTCACAGCTCTTTGAAAAACATATCTAACACTATTACTAGTCTTTCCTATTTAGAGCCTCTTCTTTCTTCTTTTTAAATTAATTAGAAAGAGGAATCTTGCTGTCAGCAGAACCAGATGAAAGTGACTACTGTCAGTAGTTGTTAAATGTTCAAAAATCTGTTATTTTTATGGGCATCATTCTTCTGTACTTGACGACATCACGTTGTGAGAGGCATCTGGTCAACCGTTGTCTCTGGCAAGAACACAGTGGAGATGATGTGAGGTCAGATAATGTGGGGCCGTGGCATTCAAAACAAATGCCAGCGTGCATTTGTGGGGGGTTGTGGAGGAATTCTCACTTATTTTTGAGGCAAACAGGGTCTCTTCTAACCTCTTCTGTCTCACAGTATTAAGATGATTTTTACTGTAAGACATAATTGGATAAAAATGACCTAACAAGCTCTTGGAGGAGTTGGGCACAAATCAGCACTGCAACTGTCAGGGATGACAAATGAGACCAATGTGACTCCTTGCCTAGAATTTTTAGGGTATGAATTTCAGACCAAACATATGATCAAATTAAAACAATTCCTTCTATATTATCACTAATATTGCAAACAAAATCTCAAACAAATAACCAATCTGCTTTTGTTGGGAGTAGGGGGTCAAGGGAGGGATGGGGAAGAGAAACTAAACAGAGAAAGAATTCATAAAAGTGTCAATTTCAGAAAGCAAACAAATAAGCCAGGTATAGTGGTACATGCCTATAGCCTCTAAAGCCTGAGGCAGGAGGATGGCCATGAGTTCAAGGCCAGCCTACTGCACCCCACCCTCTAAAAAGTCCATAAATAAATAATTTAATATTGGAGTACAATATATTAACTAAGGAAGATGTTTTATCTAAAGGAGCGAAGGTTAGTTTAATGTTTAAAGTTCTCAGATGAAAGTACCTATCAAATTCATTATGTATTTCATGTTCTCTTTCATAGGCTACCCTGGTAATTATTATTCTTTAAAGAAATAGAAATGATCTTAAAAATGCATGTGTGTGTGTGTGTGCGCACGCGTGTGTGTTATGTATAGATGGGAAAGACACATTTGCCAAATACAGATACTTTGCTAGATGTTTTATCTCTATTAATCCATATTATACAGGCGTAACAAATAAACTTAGTGGAGACTTGCAAGGCTGCGTAAGAAATGGCACATTAATAATCTTATTCTCATTGTAGTCATCTCTGTCCTTCATTCAATCCACAGACATTGAATATTGTCTTTTGAGTATCCAGTGACAGAAGGAGAACTCAGACCAATCAGACTGTCACTGCCTTCAAACAGCTCACAGCCAGGTGAAGAGGCTAATTGGTAAAATATCTTGTCATAATTCAACAGATTAAAAATCTTAAACTCTTAATTTTATGCAGTATGAGTGACTGAATCACACACTGGTGAATCAGCCTTTGTAAAGAGGGAAGAAAGGAAAGAATCCAGTTGGAGTTTGAAGGATAAGTAGGCATTGGCCACGCAGGGCATAGACATAACAGGCTGAGCATGGGTTTTTATGTAAAACTGTGGACATGAGGAGAAGCACGTATATTTGGAAAACATGAGCTGAGATATGATTCTTGGGGGTAAGATGGAGGAAGAGTGTCAGGATTTAAAGGGAAAAAAAACCAAAGAAGGCAAAACTATGAACGTTCTTTTTTGCAATTCTAATGAGCAGGTTTTATCCTCTGGTCAGTGGAAATCCAGTAATTCTTACAGCATCACCAAGTTGCATAAGCTTGTCTGTAATTTCAAACAGTAGTCAGAAGCCACATAAAAGCTGCTCTTGGAAGAAAAAAAAATAGAAGTGAATTAGCTGATGTGGGCTTGCTTTAAACCAGTGATATGGCAATGAGTAAGAGGAAATGAACAGATTCATGAAGTGGGAGTTAAAATCTGTCAGGTATGATGACTGGTTTGATGTGGGAAGTGAGAGACAGGGTGTTTAAGGATGATAAGATTTATGTGTTACTTTTTACTTTTATATATAGTTTTTTAGTTGAATCAACGAAGAGGGTGGATGTACCATTTCTCAACAAGGAGAAATAAGAATAGATTGGCAGAGCTTTTGGACAAGCTAGATGTAGGATTTTACATGAGAAATCTAGACAGGGTTTCTGCTAAAGAGTTAGCAATTTAAGTCCAGGACAAGAGGCAGGCAGGCAGAAGGACAGTTATATTTAGCAGTTAATCAGCAACTATACTTTCCTAAACTGCAGGTCTGAGAAAGTAATTTCCTGTTTGGTAATCTCTATTAGTTTCTAGTCTTGTCTCCAGAATCAGGTAAAAACTTATCCTGGTCTTCAAAGCACACTACTATCTAGTCTCAACCTCTCCTATTCTGATTTCCCTCAAGCCAGATGCTTAAAACAAATAAACTATTAATCATTCCTCAAATAGATCCTTCGGTATATGTTCTTAGAATTGCCTTTCCACCCACAGTCACTGTACTTATTTAAATCTAACCTGTCTCAGGTTTCACCTCAAATCCAACTTGGCCTAAAGGGTTTCCCCAACTCCCTTAGTGGAAACGGTCTCCTCTCCTTGAGGATTCTAGAATGCATGGTTCACACCTGTGGTGGGAGGTCTTATCTCCTCCAGCCTGCATCTTTGTGGTCTTTATAAACTGATCTTCTATCCTGGATTAGTAGTTTACTGGGAGCAGGGTCCCCACAGGATGCCAAGGAGAGCTTAGAGAAATGGCTCTTTGGGCTTAGAACACACAACGTCCTTTGCTCTAGTCCTGGGAGCACAAAGTCTTCGTCTCACATAGGCAGCTAAAATCTTCAGGGCTGATCGGTCAGGTCCCTATGGGGAATAGAGAACTCAAGATGATGCGATGAAACATGACAAATGACTTAGTGAACTGACAAAATCGCAAAGATTAGACCTTCCTCTTTCTCTGGTGTTCATCTGGCTCCTGTACTTGTCACAACCCTTCCTTCCCAGGACGATGTCGAGACTTCCATAAGCAAAGCACAAGAAGAGGCAAACACATTTTTTCGGCAATTTAGTTATGAGGTTTTGATATTTATGTATTCATCTGATTTTTTTTAATGATTATTGCTTCTTCCATGAAAATAGAGGCAGCTGTGGCTCTGTGGCTGAATTCAGGCTGTAACCTCAGCCGTCAACAGTATAATATCTTCCAGGAAAACAAGGTAACTCAACTTCTATTTATAAAGGAATTACTGTAGAGAGGCAGCAGGCCAACTAGTAGTGGACCTCAGAGGGGAGACAGCCTCTTCTTTGTAAATTTTCTTAACTGCCCAATAATCGGAGATAGAGAAACAAGTAAGAAAATGTTCCCCATCCCCAACTGTTACCTCTAATTTCTGTCACACTTGCAAGAATGACACCACGTTTTAGCCTACTCTTGATAATTGCTCCTGGCATAAGATGCCCTGTTCTCGCTCTGTGTTGGTGGACAAGGCACTAGCAACTTGGATTCTGATTCTGATTATCGTCACAAAATACAGCTTTTTCTATATTTATATTGGCCTTTCATGTTAGTGTCCTTCTAGTAATTATAGAAATAGCAGTAATATTAACACAGAAATAGAAAAAACACAGATCATCTGTTTGGATACCAAGAGAGTCACTTTCCTGTACATTAATCACCCACATTCACAGATGTGCAAGGCATGTAACTTATGCCTGTTTAAAGATCCTTTGGCTTTCAGACAAAACACAAAGATTCTTTGTAACTCTCTGTCTTGTAACTCCTTTCTCACAGTTTCCACCTGGACTATATAAATACTAAGTGCTTATTTTAGTAAAAAATTAGACGCTGAATTATAGATAATTTATAAAACATCTCTCCTCTCTCTCCAGTTCTTTCTGAAAAATGCATGTTTTCAATTTCTGAAGACAAATGAGTTTTATCCCCCCATGAATTTCCAAACAAATTAGCAGAGATGAGAGTGCTTATTTATTTGAACGGACACATGTCAACCTGCTCTAAACAAAAAGGACACCAGTACATCATAGAAGAGGGTTAAAAAAAAAAAGAACGAAAGAAAAGAACACAAGCACTGCCTGCTACAAACTTTAATGTTTATCTGTTAGGCCGGAGAGTCCATGTGAAAAACTATCTTCATGACTCTAGGGGGTCCTAAGAGGCAGGATGTAGATCTTGGTATTGAATTCGTTCAAGGTGTCACCACATATGGTAAGAACATCTCAGCACTGTGAGGCAGTGCTGGACACATCACAGACCACGGCCAAGTTTCAGAAGACCACACACCTTTCTGTCCCCTTCTGGTGACTGCATTTCATTAGGGTTATTCCATGAACACTTCTGAATTAGTGTGTTTGATGTGAACGTGGGCTAGGAAAGTCTGGACAGCTATCACCCGGGGACTCTCTGGGGAGCCGCCCTTCCCTGTCCACCCCTGCTGCATCCCAATTCCACTGGCTCCTCTGGGATTGGAACGCACTTCCAATACCACTCAGCATACTACTTTGCTTCAATTCTATGACTATTTCTGCTTTATAAGGGGGTACTCGCACAACAAACTGTCTGTATTAAAATATACATGTGTAGATAGAAAAGTAAGATACTATTTTTAAAAGATTAATTCTTACTGGACCTGTGGATACAACTCATACAGCCATTAGGCTCAAATGTTGAAGAAGTCCCACTGTGAAGACAGGCGCTGCTGTTTAAGACATGCTCTAGAACAAAACACATTTTATGTGCTTCTAGTTTGGGAGAACATTTTAATTGACAGCTAAATATTACAAAGGCTTTTCATCCCATGGGGTCTTGATTGATAGTTGTGATTTACCTCTGTCTCAAATCCATGAGTCTCCATACAAAGAAAAGTTATCTCTACAGATTAAGGCTCCAACTGAAATCACAGCATGAGAGACCCAGAATGTGTCCCTCTTAGCATCACATTATCTCTGTGCTAATTACAATCCCCTTCTGAAGTCACCACAGTGCGACACCTCTCTATCATGCTCGAAACAAGATTGCACTAGCAAGAGCTGTGTGGAGCAAGCGTGATGCTTCTTTACGGGAGCATTGGTTATTGCTTTCTGGCATCTCAGTGGACAGAGCTCTGCTCTGAACCTCAAAAGGACGATGCCTGTTTATCTCATCACCATTCCTTGCTAACCCCCGTTGCTCCTACCCCAGCCCTCACCACTTTCTAGGATGCTGTTAAAGAAACTGAGATACTCTCGGTATCTTTGTTCTATTGGAACTCTCTCAACTTAGGAAATCATCTCTGTCACGAGTTTAAGATACCTTTATAAATGCCCACCCCCCCATTTCTTCCCAGCACAAACCTCCATGTGTTTCAAATCAGTAATGTACTCTTAGGTCAGATGATGAAATAGTTTGCCAAAAACAAGTAAATTTCACTAGAAATTTAGTGAGTTATCTGTGTTCTTCTTGTGTTCATACTTATGTGGAGTTCTCTATAGTTCATCACCTCAAGATAAAAATCATCCTAAGAGATGCATAAACGTGCGATACAAAGTCTGCCCTACTTTTCCTCTCAAATTTCTTCTGTATGCCCCCTGGAAAGTGAAGCCATATTTTCTACATATGGCTACGTGAAAATCCCAAGAAAGAACTCTAAATCTTGGCTGATGCTTCAGCCTTTAAAAAAAATCAGTATTTTTCCAACATCCCTCAAAAAGTTACTACATAAGAGCAGAGTCTTCCCAGGATTGCAGTCCGCGTGTGCAGGGGTCCAGCCTTCCTAAGAGGCTCACAGCAGGAGCTTCCTCATCTCTCCCACTTGGCTGCTCCCTGTAATGTGTCTTCCTCACTGCCAGTCGGCACTCATCACTCGGCCTGGGAACAAGGCCATCTTCCACCATCAGCTTCACGTTTGTTTTGTTTTTTCTTTTACTACACACTCCAGGTTCCACAGCAGGAAGTCTAACCTAGGCAGCAACCCTCGTGAGATATTTTACACAAAATAGATGATAATACCCCAACATTTATTTTTCCTGTCAGAAACTCCTTGAATTTGTCATCCTTGAAATGAGGACAATTATGAGGAAAGTCAGATGGTAACGTTTGTGTGCACTGTTAGAAACAGAAAGTGTTAAGTTGAATACTATTTGACGTTCTGGACATGAATTTGCCAAAAGGGGCAGCGAGATAGTTTCCCCATGAGCATTCCAGGTGAATGACCACAGCTGCGTGTGGCTGCAGACACTCCTCGTGTGACGCAGTTATCACAACGGAGACTCGCTCTAGGATTGCACGCCCTGAGCTTTGTTCCCCCACAGGCATGAAGAGCAGAAATAACTGGGCCGCGGAGTGGGCTCCCAGGGGCCCACGCCGAAGCCCCGCCCCGTGCTCTGGGACCTCACCACAGTGTTCTCAACTTCTGGGGAAAAGATAGGGAGAGCTGAGTAGCCCCTCATCTGGGAGAGTCACATCAAAATGTCTGCTACGTTTCAGTTTCTGCTCCTTTTCCCACAAACTACATAGCTCGACATGGGGCACAAGAATCCGGTTTGCCCTATTCCCAAAAAAGAGCCTGCAGCTGGATAGTGAGGGCTTGATGAGCTGGAAAAGAGAGGAATGATGGCAACATTGACGATGATGATGATGATGACAATGACAGTGGTCAAGGCACTGAGGACAGTAACTACTTTTTAAACCCGTTACCCCTAGGCATTTGCAGCCCATTTAACAAGGCCTGTGCTTAGCTGATGAAGCATTCCCGGCCAGCTGTCTTTCCAAAAGGGAGATGATCTATTTAGAAAATGCAGTGGGTCCTTGAGGAGCCATAAGCACATCTACTTTTAGAGAAGAACTTTAAAAAACTCAGTGGAACAGTAACTATACCGAAGACTAAAAGCTCATGCCTTGTTGCCGAGTCCTTGTTGAATGAGTCAACAGCCTCAAGGAAGGCAGCAAGGCAAAATGGCAAGATCCCTAGACCCTGGCTGTGAAGAAATGGATGAGCTCACAACAAGCTAGTGGCCATTGAGTCCACCTTCTCCCATGGTGACTATGCTGGATAGCAAACCACTCTTCTACTCCCTACAGTCCATTCGTCTCTTTCTGTGGCAGACGGTGCCCCATGCTGGGCACTGCACTGTGAAGGACTCTGAATCTAGTCCTGTGTTGTGAAAATATGGGTGCCACTGTTTTTACATGGTTATCAATAGGGGAACTATGGGTAATGTAACTGAGGAGCTGACTTTTACCTTTCACTTAATTTTAAATAGCTCAAACTTAAATGTAAAAACTGAGGCTGGGGATTTAGCTCAGTGGTTAGAGTGCTTGGCTCACAAGCACAAGGCCCTGAGTTCAATCTCCAGTAACAACAACAACAACTATATACGTGTGTGTGTGTGTGTGTGTGTGTGTGTGTGTGTAAAGCTGATATTTGATTTCATTTTTTAAAAATCTTTTGAATTTGGAACAACCTGAATGTGTGAATTTATTTTCTCAAGTGTAAATTTCAGAAAATCTAATACAAATGAAGTATTTCTAATGAAAAGTATTCAAATTGAGACGTGTTGGTGTAAATTACACAGTGGAAAAAAGATAGTATGAAAATGAATATAAACCATGTTATTAATGATTTTACATTCACTATGAAATTATGTTTTGTGTTTATTGAGTGAAATGTAATATTAGAATTAATTTTGCCTGTTTATCTTTTCAGTGTGGTTAGTAGAAAATTTAAAATTACACACATGGCTCTTATTGTATTTCCACTGAATAGTACTGATATATGCAATACAGATTTAGATAGGAAACTTCAGATATTGTTTGACCACTAAAGATGTGCTGGGAATACCATGTCCTTTGTAATGGATCTGTCGGGTGTTAACAGGTCACAGGTATTGAAACCACAAGCTAAATTGGAATCTGTCTTCCACTAATTTAGATACCATCAATTTAGTCTTGCCATCTCAAGTCTCCTTGAATCCTGATGCAATGTTCGAAGGTATCCCTTTATCTTATGTCCCTTTACTTATGTCCTCTGAATATTTAATAAATATGCTTATTTGGTTTTATGACAAAAGGTCATATAATTCATCAGGGACGGCTTCAAAGAAGAAATGTGAATTACACAGCACACTCTAACTTCCCACCATTATTTGTATAAGTGAGGATGTCCCAAAGGAGCATTGAGGGGGCTCATCCATACTCTAAGTGTTGATTTTGCAGCCGTTATATAAACATGGCTACCTCAAACTCCAAGGCTGTACCCATTACTTCCTTACAATGTGCCCACAATTCAGAGAATAATCAATTGCTGTTGATGGACCATCTGCCAGAAAATTATTACCCAGAAAATATGAAAGGAATGCAACTACCTTCATTTTTATCCAGCAAAATATATTCATCCTGGTTTACTGAGCAGATGATTGGATGTACTACTGAGATATATTTTACTATGGCCAACCACTCACTGTAAAGGTAGATCAGCTAGATTCCACTCTGGGGGTGGGGTTGGGGTTTTTGATAATGCTAATGAAAAACAGGCATGCCTTATACAAAGAGATCCGAAAATAATTAGCAATGTGACTTCTCTCTGGAAGTATAAACTCTGACTTTAACAAATTTCTTCCACCGAATAGGATCTTCTCTAGCTTAATTCTTGGTCCAATCATTAAGTTTTAATTTGTGCTACCACTATCCCTCCTCACCCTATCCTTCAGCATATGCATACACATGCACACACACACATGCATGCACACTTGCATATTTCAATCTGTGAGGTATTTAGGGGGAGAAAACATGTAGTAAAAATGAGCAGGAGAGAAGGGGCACAGACATAATGGTAAAAGACAGAACTTCAAGAGACAAGACTGAATCAATCTCTTTGAGTTTGTCCATCTATAAAATGGAATCTAGGCTGACAGAGTCCTCCACCCAGGGATGGTATACTAATTGGCAATTACTGCATGTAACTCACTCTTAAAAGCCCAAACAATGCCATTAATGCTAGGTATTTTTTGTATGGAGATAATTTAAAGTAATTAGTAAGACTACAGTTGCTCTGAATTAGAAAGTAAATGTAAATTTGAAAGTCCATTATTAGAATAGCAGAAAAAGCAGAACTAATTGTGGTCTAGGCCACTGTGGTGGAAATTTTATGTCAGTGTCTGGCGGTTTGGCTGTGTCATTACATTAAGAAGATGGGCTGTATGCAATGAGCTGGTGGCCTGGGTTATAAAAGCAAAAATGTAGGAGAGAATGCATGTGTGTAGCACACAGAATAAAGTAGAAAAGAAGCCACCTATGGAGGCTGGCTGATGGACTAGCCCAGGGCAGGGATTTACTTCTGAGACCCCAGGTCACCTATTCAGCCTGAGATGGATTTTCACTGAATGAAGAAACTCATCAACAGTCGGTTGTTTATATTCTGTAACTATGACAAAGGGAAACTCAACAGTCATGTCCCATCTTCATACCACTGAATAATGCATACTTTGTTTCTACATGCAAGATGACCTGGAGATCAAAGTTACTAGTAGAACCATTTTTCAAAGACAGCAAAGACAATGGCTTGAGCCAAATGTGGGGTCAGGCAGAGGAGTTTTAGGGACTCATAAACCCAAAATAACTCTGGGCATCTGCCAATGGAGCAAGCTAAGACTTGAAGCAACTCACAGACCCTTTCCTCCTGTGTGTCCCTGAAACACAGTGATGGATAAGATCGGATAGATTTAGCACATTCAGTAGTTTAAGATTCAGACCCCCCATTTATTCATTCATCCATTCATTCCATATTTGTGAAACGAGGACTAAATGCACAGTGTAATGTTAGACAATGTGGCGTTACAAGGCTGAATCAGATCTAGATCTGCTCTCAAGGAGCTTCTGAACAAGGCCAGAAATGGTCCAACACAGTTTGAGTATCTTTATCCAAAATGATTGCAACTAGAATTGTTTCAGATTTTGGGGTTCTTCAGGTTATGGAATACTTGCATACATTTTTATCATCTTAGCAAAATTCTGCAGTTGCAAACATTGCAAAACCATTCCAGAACATTTTAAGTAACATATTGCTGCTCAAAATGCTTCGGGTTTCAGATTTTCAAATTAGAGAAGCTCAACTTGTATTTATTTACCAAAATAAGTATTTTTACACCAATGACAATGCTCAGTGCCTGTGGGCACTAAAACAGTGTTAAATAATGACCATCAAAGAGAGAGGAATAAGTGCCCCATTCAAGACGAACACACTAGGAAGTCAAAGTCAGGAGAGGCTACTTTCAGTGGGAAGGGCCAGGGATGATTTTTAAAGCCCTAACTGAGAGCCAAGCTCAAAGATCCCAGAACAGGCAGATGGAACAGGGCGGAAGAAATGTACAAGTGATGACAAATATTTGTTATTATTTATTTTATTGAACAAATTATATAATTATTATACTATGTCCTTATAACAAACTGTACTGTGAAATAAAGAAACGAGTGTAGAAAAATTGTACATGGTCACGGAGGGACAGAGCCAATATTTCTGCATGCATTCAGTCTTCATTTATCCAGTATTTCCTGAGTATCTACAAAGTGCTAAAAATTGTTCTACCTGTTGAGGATCCAGAATTTAACCAAAAATTGATCCTGTTGTTGACCTCCAAGAAAGTGTCTTGCTGAGAAAAAACAGTCTTATTTGTTCATTTACTTATTCCAGAGAGTGATAAATGTCAGAAGAATACAGCAAGACGATGGTTGCACAATGAGTTCATGTGTATATATGTGAGTGTGTGGGGGTGGGCTGGTGTTTCTTTAGTAGCAGAATTTGGAACTTCCCACTGAGGAGGTGTGGTATGAGCTGAGACATGAATAATCAGAAGCTTTAAACTTTCAGAAACCTGAAGGAAATAATAATAGACCTGGGGGCAGGGGTGGAGGCTGCACATTCCTTTAGATAGTGATCCATAGGAGTGATTGAGTATAGGCCACAGAGATGGCACAATGTGAAGAAAGGAGGAAGAGCAGCTGACCTGGGGAGGTCACATGTAATATTAAGCAACTATTTTCTCAGGAGGAAGCTATTGCAGGGACAGGGGTCCCCACAGGCAGGGAAAAGATATGTTATTAAAACTTAATAGTCAATTTTGACCTCTATAGCCAGACTCTAAAAGCCAGACAACTATAATCAAATAGTTAGAAACATAAAGGCAGCTAGATTCCAACAGTTAGAGAGACAAAAGCAAAGAGACTAGTTCTGAGAAAGTCCCCAGGTAATCTTTTTTTTTTTTTTTTGACTTTCTAAGAAGTTTTATTTTATTTTTTATTTTTTTATTTTTTTTTTAATTTTTAACCAAGAACATGTATTGGTACAATGTACATATAATGATCACATTCATCACATTTATTTTGTACCTGTACATGATGCATCATGGTTCCCCCCCCCTTCCCCACCCCTCCCCTCTGTTCCCTCCCTCCCTATTTACAGCAGGTTTATCCACATTTCTCCATGATTTCCCTTTCCCCTTTCTTTCCTTTTTTCCCTTTTTGCTTTTCCCCCTTCTCTCTTTCTAGTGCTCCTCTCCTTTGTATATTATCTTCCTATTATATCTATTACACCTCTTTGTCCTGTTTACACTTATGGTCTCTCATATCAGAGAAACAATTCGATGTGTACTCATGAGTGTCTGATTTATTTCCTTTTTTCCCTTCCTGCTTTTCCCCCTTCTCTCTTTCTAGTTTCCTCTCCTTTGTATATTATCTTGTGATTAACATAAAGAACACCAATTCCCCCCTTTGATTCTTACATCTGCATTACCTGGCCCTAAGCCACTCAGCCATAACTTCAAAGAAGAGTCACATAGCTATGAGAAATCAAGGCAGAGATAACTGATAAGCCCAGGAGCCAACCAAATTCCAAAGGGCCGACCAAGGAGAAAACCTCAATAAAAAGGGGCTACAAAGATTGCTTCAATTCAGTTAAAGACAGAGTTGCTGTGCCTGAAGTTGCAGATCACTATTAATTTAATTCTAACTCCACAGTAAAGGAAGGCTGTCCATCAAGAA
This sequence comes from Hystrix cristata, assembly GCA_004026905.1. Taxonomy (NCBI): domain Eukaryota; kingdom Metazoa; phylum Chordata; class Mammalia; order Rodentia; family Hystricidae; genus Hystrix; species Hystrix cristata. The sequence continues at coordinate 29,449 of PVJO010005606.1, read as the reverse complement.
CAAGGTCCAGGAGTATTTCGCTTTTGAAAGCTCTCTACTTGTTGAGTAGCTATCTATCATCTCCCTTTCCCCTCTTTTCACCAATTTTAAATAAATTGTCTTCTCTTAATTTAAACTCAGTTTCTTTAATTCTTTACTGTAGCTGGGTTTACAATCGCCAGGAAGTATATTTTCTAGCAGGGTGGCAGCTCACAGTCCACCTCTGGACCTAACACTATCACATTATGATAATGAAGGAGCTGAGAAGATCTGATTTATGTTTTAAAAAGATCACTTTGGGTGTTCTTGGAAACTACAGTTTAGAAGACAGGAGTGGAAACAGAGGGACCTATTGGGCTATGCCATAATCTGGGTGGGAAGAGAGGAAGGTTGGATCAGGGTTTCAATAGTGAAGACATTGTAGTGACCGGGTAAAATGTGTGCCTATAGGACTTACTTACAGGAAATCCAGAGTGGAAAAAAGAAAAAGAAAAAGAATAGATGACTCATATACTTAAAATTTTTGTTTTATGTGATTTTTGGTTGTTTGGATTTGTGTTTTTGACCTGGATAGCTAGATGGAAGCACAATTAAAGAGAGAGAGAAAAATGCAAAGAGGAGCAAGTTTTGATAGTGGTTAAGGGGATAAGCCATGGGGAAATCAAGAATTCTGTTCTACGCATATTAAGCTGGAAAAGTCTTTTAGTTGTCTGAATGTTGGCTGGCATAAAGAAAATTAGACACGAGGGCTGGTGGTACACTTTCGGGAATCATTTGGACATAGATGCTTCAAAAATGAAGAGCCCTCTAATTTCAAAACCTGGTTAACTGTGGCTGGGACTTAAAGAAGTGAAAAAGAATAATGAGAAACTAAATTTGAAAAGCAGGCTGATATACTGAAAGAAATGTATAATGAATTAGTTTCTTATTAGTTTATTTCCTGAATGCTTAGATGTGTGTAAAGGCTAATGTCCCTTAAGTGGATTTCTATTACCATTCATAAAGAAGGATAACTGATCTGAAAGTATGCTTCAGGAAAAACACTTCAAAATAGGAAGATTTAGTAATTTATAAAAAGTTTTAAAGTAAAAGATGGAAAATCTTGGAAATATTTTGATGTCTCCATGGTATTTATGAAGAACATGGAGAAGTAGTGGGCAATATGTATAGGGATCATTTTTCCACCACCCCGAGAGGCCTTTGAAAGAGGCAGCGCAAATAATTTATTCCACTAAAAAAAGAGAGAGTGGATATATTTAAAAGTCCTTCAAGAACTAATGCTAATTAGGCTCATATTTTGGCAGCGAAGAAGAGATGACATGTAAATTATTAGGTTCACAGTAGGAAGGAATAATAAGGAACTGGACTTTTCAATTTATAGAAACAATTAGCAATGTAATGATTTAAAATCTATTGTGAACTATACCCCAATGTTTCACAATACCTCCAGAACAAACAATTTGTTTAGTAAAGGGAGTTCTGAATATTCCTCAACACATTTATATTTTAGTACATTTCTGGAAAACAGAGATCTGACCTGATAATTTTTACTGACCACTAATAGATACACAGGATTATACTGGCAGGAAGGTGGGCTGCAGAGATGATTCAGGGTCTCTATCTTTAAACTGTCTCAATATCCGCTTGCAGTAGTATTTGCTAGGCCAGGCATACCCACAATTTATAACATTTCAGGAAGTGGGTGAGGGCCTCTGGAGTGGTACAAAGTGCCATCAGGACACTGCAGCAAGTTCAGGGAATGGTGGCGTGGCGATTACAATAGGCTTCACGAAGAGGGAGTATCTTATTTGGATATTGAAAGAGATACAAACATATGCATGCATATATGCACACACATACACACATTTACTTTTGTTTGCAGAGCCAAAAAGAAGATTTTAAGCAGGGCGTGAGCCCAAAATGCGGGATATAAGCAAAGGAAATGAGACAGAAGCCAGGGCCAGCAGAGGTGCTAGCACTTTCCAAGAGCATCTTTACAACTGATACATTTAAATGGAAGCTGCAACAATCATCCACCTATCTTCAAGATATGGCTGTCATTTCCCCGTTGAGTGACCTCAGACTCCTTTCCCCCAAATTTCTCAATTAAAGCAAGGGGAAGCGTTCACATGAGCAGTATCTTGGGAACTGGAAGAGAACAGGAGAAGTCCAGTGTTTGGAGGCTTCTTCTTGAGCCAGGTATGGGTGTCTGTATTTTAAATAAAGCCTTGTTTGTGGCTCCAAGGAACACAGGATGAGTTTTATTGGAAAATGTTGGCAGAATTTTGTGTAAGTTTACCTGTTCAAAATGCTTTAGTAAATTCTTGAAAACATACTCAGTTTTAAGGTCTTAAAAGCACAGTGAAATTAAATATTTAAAAATTATGTTGCTTTAAATATCTGAATTCCTCAACTAGACAAGCAAATATACATAAACCGTGTACAGCTTTGATGAAAATGAAGATTCGTCTGGATACATGTGTGTGGTCAGGGCCAGTGCCTTACTACAAAGAGAAAAGAGTGGGAGATGAGGGCAGCGCTGAGAGAAGGGTCTCTGGAGTCAGGCTGTCCTGATTTCATCCCTGATAAACTGCAGAGTGGGAGACAGTGCCAGACCTCGTGTTTCAACAACTATATAAAAGGCATAAAAACAACACGTCCCTCCCAGGGTTGCTGTATGACTACATGTGAGTTTAGGTGTTCTCTACTGCCAGGTCTCTGTGGGGCTAAGCATACAAGAGTAAGTCCCTTACTCTCAAAATGTTTACCATCCAGAATCCAGATGGGAAAACAGACAATTAAAATAAATAGTTTATGCAAATTTTCAAATTGCATTCCATTCTTTTTAAGCAAAAGCATCCCTTAGATGTCAGACACAACATTAAAATACTTGGAAGTTCAAGAGCTGGATTTATAAAAATTTGGCACTGCCTTCAGTGAGGCAAATGCGGACCTGGTAAATTTGCTTCCCCACATAATCCAGAAGAGGTAAATAGATCGCAGAAAAAACTGGGACACCTGGAAGTGTGCATGGGGGCCCCTTTACCCTTTTGGCAGAAGAGTCTGTTCTCATTAACATTCCAAAGTACTTATTGTACATCCTTCACTCAGGCAGGATAAGATGGAATGGAGTAGCGATATGTAGTTTTATTTTGAGGCAACTCTCATGAAAGAACACAGCTTTCCTCACTGAGACTCTAGTCTAAAGCCCCACTCAGTCCAGGAAGGGTTAGGAGAGCAATGGGTCTTTCCCAGTCCACACTTGAGTCATACACCGAGAAAGCTTGTTCTATGTACTGCCTGTCCCGAATGGTTAGTATGTTGCCCAAGGCCAAACAATCTCTTTCAGAGGAATTACCTTGCAATTCCAATGGTGTTTTCCTGGCTTATGTCCACCTGGCTGTCTTACACTTCTGTGTTACTTTTGCACATGGCTGTCTCCCTCCACTAGACCACAAACTGCTTGAGCAAGGTCTAGACATGCTCAGGTATTTCCCCTTCCAATAGCTAGTACAACACATTCTTTCATGAACAGTCACCATTTAACAGTTTCATGTTAATAAATAAGATTATGGAAGTATGGAGAAGACCAGGGCTGCCAGTTCACTCTGCTTATTAAGTACATACCTGAAGGAGGCCAGTCCCTTTCCACATCTGAAATTAACACTGGGAACTGAATTGGTTTGCACTAGAAACTTCCCCAGAAGCAATGATTACTCCAGAGAAAGGGCTGGGTTACTGATTAAATTAAGGTGGGTACCTAATATAACTATGACATTATGCAGCACTTACTGAATGGTTACTATGTTCTTCCCGCTAAGTGCTATACAGCAGCCGTTCCCTTCTCTATCTTTGGGTTCACTTTCCACAGTTTCAGTGATCTGTTGTCAACACCCGGCAGAACAGATTAAGTGGAAAATTCAAGAAACAAATAATTCACAAGATTTAAATAATTTTATTATATTACAGCTACTCTATTATTAGTTAGTAGTAGTATACTCCTGTTGGTCTTGATTTATAAATTAAACTTTATTATATATATACATACACACACATATATGCATGTGTATGTATATATGGGAAAAAACATATTGTATTGGGTTTGGTTGCTATTTTTGATTTCAGGCATCCACTGGGGATCTTGGAACAGCCCCAGATAAGGGGGAAGTACTGTATGTGAAATATCATTTAAATATTACAATAACCCCTTAGGATAAGTATTTTCTTTTTTTTTATTTTATTTTATTTTAAACCAAGAACATGTATTGGTACATTCTACATACAATGGTCACATTCATTACATTAATTCTGTACCTATACATGAGTATTTTCATTTTAAACCCATTTCGTGCATGAAATGAATGGGACTTAGAGAGGTTTATTGTTCCTCGGGGCTGGCAAGGTGTAGATCTTGGGCTCAATTTAGGGCTAATGGTGGTGCCAGTTTACAAGAAATAATTGTGCTCTCATCCTTTCCCAACTCTACATCTAATGATTTCACTTTGGTAGCTTGAAATTGGGCATGGTAGGGGTATTTGTACCATGAAAATCGGCACGCACCACTATCAGGGATGCTTTTTTGTAAGCCAATTTTTATCCACACATCCACTGCCTAGGGCTGTCTGATTCCAAAGTCTCCGTGCTAGTGAACCAGTTCTCCATATGTACTCAATAAATAATAGGCACAAACCTGGCAACAGCCAGAAGGTTAAAATGAGGACAGTGAATACTGATGACTGCAAACAGGAGGACAGGTATGTAGGTAGCCTAGGAAAGAAAAAGTAAGACTAAGACTTGTGGACTCTTCAGCATACAGCAGACAAAGGCTGTATTGGAAGACGCAAATTACTACCAAGTTACATTTCGTAAAGTGGAAGGAATATATCATTAGTATCCATGGCAGGTTGAGAAAACAAATATCCATCAAAGTCAGCCAGTGTTTTTTCTATGATTCCTAGCAGCTTTCTAGACCTGGGAGGAACAGCAGATACCAGCATTCTGGTAATTAAAAAGCTGTGCACCCAATTGTAACAGCAAAAATGACAATTTAATCTGCTCCTGATAGACCTGGTCACTGGTTCCCTGATGTTGGATCACTTCTGGGTGGACTGGTGAAACTACTTTCCCATCAAGCACGAAGATGGGAACCCGGCCATCTTTTTGTTTTGTTGGTAAGGATCACTCTCAGGGCCTTGTGCATGTTATGTACATGCTTATACCACTGAGCTAAGCCCCATCCTCTCAGCGATACTGTTGGCAAGGACCTCACATATTAATTTATTTGGTACAGAAATAAAGTGGAAAGAGAAGTAAAGAGAAAGAAAAAGAAAAGAGGAAAAAGAGGCAAATATATGTCATGGTACAAAATGGGTGTTCAACAAATGCTTTCTGATGACATGAGAAAATACCAAGGAAATGACATATAATTTCAGTGTGGTCTCTAATCATGTAAGACTTACACTTCTGACAGCAAAACTTATCTAAGACGGATCCACCCGGCATTAGTAGGCTACAAGGTCCATTTTGTTCTTTCTGACATGCCCTGCGTTACATGGCAATGTGTGTAGCCAACTGAGATAAGGATGGAACAAGGTGCTCAACCAAGACGGCAACTCCTGCTATGTAACTCTGCAGAGAATCCTTCTAAAACACGGCAACGAAACTCCCAGAGCAGGAACCTACCAGCAAGATGATAATGAGACAAGTCCTCAACAACAGGTAAAAGAAGAAGGGAGCAAAGGAAGAGGACAGCCAGTTTCAGGAGCGTTCTGGAAATCTGCATTCCCCTTGCCAGTATTTTTCCCTTCAGTCAGACCCACATTGAAAAGGATGGCCGAGAAACATTTGCAGATAAAGTGCAAGCAATTTTTTAAGTCATAAAACCCTAAGACAAGCATCAAAGGCTGATTTTTATGGTCCTCGGGAGACTCTTGTTGCTATAAAACACTATCCTAAGATGGCAATAGCTGTGGACTTCCATTTTAAGATTCATAACTCCACATAAGTTTAATGGAAATCAATAGATCCAGGAATCCTATATTCTTTGTAATTAGTGAAAAATGCCGATATTCATCACAATCTAGGGTGAGGCCTGCTCTATCATTTGCCTAGAAACTTTCTACACACTAGATACGAAAGACAAATATCCCCATTTATGCCTCAGTGGGCAGGTACATGAAACTGAATCATAAAGACAAATGCAGGCAGAGGGGCTCAGAACAGGACTAGAGATGACACAGAAGGGAAGGAGAGACATTGCTCTGTTCAAAGATATTTCACAGCATTCCTGAGTGATCCCTGTGTGCTTTGACAGCTTCGGACTGTGGGGTCCTCCCAGGCTTTATTTAAATGTGTATATTCATGCCTACCATGTTTGTTGAATTTCTGTAGGTGTGCCATGTCTTAGGTTCTGGTCCTCCCAGGGGCAGGCTGAGATGGCAATCAGCATGCAGGCTGAGGAATCGAGAGTTGTGGGGCTGTGACAGAAGCAACACAGGCAGAAAGCGGCACTGGGTTGCAGCAAAGGCCTCAGCTGATCCCAGCAGGAGCTGGGATCATTCCATAATGTTGTTCCACCGTGAAGGAGTCAGATTTCTATATACCAATGTTTGGGGACTGACCCTAGAGAGGGCAGGATAGCTCTCTTCACTCAAAAGCTGTTTCCGGAGATGGAATCACCAGAGACTCATCGGCTGCCAGTACTCCCAGAAGCAGGAAGAACGGGTGAAACAAGCTGAAGGAGCCTTGCACAGCACACTGCACACCACACCATCCACCACAGTCCACAGGAGAGACAGTCAAAAGCGTAACTCATACACAAAACCGTTCAAGTGCCTTGTCTGATCTAATGGTATCAATCACCACAACCACTCTTTGATTAACCATCTTAAATTTTCTTCCTTGGAGAAAGTCTCACTCCTCCCAACTAACATCTGGCAACTTGATTCTTCTGCCTTTGCATCCCAGGAAGAACTCTGCCATCATCCTTCCTCCAACCACAGTGACCCTTCCTGGACTACAGCGTAGCAGACCAAATCTTCACAGTGAAGAAGAACGCCTTCTACCTCTAATATCCTTGGTCTTTTGACCATTTTCCTTTTTTAGGGGCATGGCCACCAGGTGAATCTACTGAAATTTCCATTCAGACTGTTTTATCCCTAAGAGGTAAAAGTAACCAACTGAAATTGAGGTCTACTTGTTAAATAAGACCAGGCATACTTTTTTTTTTTTTTAACAGAGTTAATATATACCCCGGGAACCAAGTTTATATCATTTCATTTAATGATTTCCTGTTCTGTATGTTTAACATTTACAAACAATCCCTATTTATGCTGGAGCACTCTATTTCTCCCATCAAATAAGAGGCAAATGTGTATTTCCTGTGTTCCTTCTTTAGATGGACAGAGGAATTAAGATCCAGTAACATGATAGAGGAAATACAGCTTATTTGATAGGCTTCTGGTTGCTAATAAACCCAAATACTGTCTCTCAAACTGATCTCTAATCTCACTAGAAATACAAAATGTACCTTACTGGCCCTGACATCTTCCAGACCTCTTAGCAGAGGTTTCGGCTCATGTTAGGGCCTCAATGATTTTAGACTGGAAAAAATGTTTTAAGAATTCTGACATATTCCCTGTGTAAGAAAAAAAAGAAAATATTTGTTAAATATTTAACTTCTTGAGAAAGTACAGTATGTGTCCGTTTGAAATACCATATACTATTGGCATAAGGCTTTTCTAATTAGGACTAGGCTTTGGATTCTAACATGTAAGAGTTCAATCAGGTATCTACAACTCATATCAGTCATCTTAATTTTAGCAATTACCTCACCGAAGTCCGTTCTTCAAATTTGCTGTTGTCCTTAACATCCTCCTATGCATGTATTTCAAGTTAAAATATTTGTTCTTTTTGAATATGGATCTACTTTATTTTTCATAATTATGTATATGTCTTTTGTCTAACACCAAAGACTAGCATACATATTAAGTGCTCAGCATGTTTGCTGAGGTCATTTTGTGTAGAGTTTTGTGGTAGATTAAAGCAAAAAAGTTCACACAAGAGCAAAACAACAACAAAAAAAGTATTAGGATCAAAGAAAAGATGCCTCAAAAATGCCAAACATAATTACCCGAGTTTCAATTTTAAGTCTGAGTCTCCCAGAAGCCAATGGGAGAAAGAAAATAGGAACTGTTATAGTTTTTATTGGAAAGAAGAAAGTAGGCCTAAGAAAGGTACAATGAGTATGATTTGGAAACGTAACTCTCACAAGGGATGTAATAGTCATGTCATAACAAAGATGGTTGAAAATTATATATGTTGTTTTCTACAGCGTCCTTCAAAAACTGTTGATAACGATGTCATTTTATTACTAATGTACTGCAAACTAAGGGCTGTTAAATAAAGAAATGTCGTCAGTGTTGACAATCTTGGCTTCACACACATATTTAAACAAAGAGCTCTTTCTTTGGGAATATTCTCTTTCATTATCTTTGTGTGTTGAAACCTTATTCTTTCTTCCTGGCTCCATACAAAACCCATCCACGGCATCCATGGAGCCTTCCTTCATCATGCTGACTTTCCAACTCTGCATTCATCTGGTAGTTATCTATATGGAACTTACCACTTTTGTTTGCATAACTATCACTTTAGAGTTGTTCAATAAGTATGCTCTTCTTTTTTCAGCTGGGCTGGATTTAATGACTTACTTGAACAGTATAATTTTGCAGAAGTAATGGTAATCCAATTCCAAGCTTATCCTGTCAGACAACCGCAAATTTTGTTTGTCCTTTCTAGAAGGCCAAGTTACTATGTTGTGGGAAAACTCACCCAGTATAAAAGGCCTAATACAGGTGCTCTGATCAACAGTTCCAGCTAAGCCTGGCTAGTCTGTGCCTGGCTGTGCACTAGGCACAGGACGAACTGTGGACTCTCCAGACCAGTTCACTAGCCAGTTACACAGCACCAAGTGACGTCCACCAATGCCCTGCAGAACAAAATAATTAGCAGCTGATTTCTGCCTGAATTGCTACAAAATGTTGAGGTCTAATGAAATATTGGTTGCTTTAAAACATTAAGCTTTGACATGGTTAGTTATGTAACGATTACTGGCAAATCAATCATAAGCATCCAGAGCATGAAGTCATATATTCTAGTTCACGTATCTATCCACTTCAACAAATAGCTACGGAATATTCACCATGTTCCAGGCAGCGTTATAGGAACTGGCGATGGAATAAAATGAATGAGACAAAAATCTCTATCCTTGAGTGCTTGTTTAGCAAGCACAGGCCCTGAGTTTGAGCGCCAGCACCTCCCCCTTCCCCCCACCAATCTCTGTCCTTGTTAAATTGACATTTTAGTGGGAGAGACAATGAACACGAAAACAAATAGCATCACCTTTGCAATATTCAAATTACCAGATACTGTGCTACCCACAGAAAGTGATTAATGAAAGTTACACTTTTATGCATGTACAACATAGCTAAAAGTAATATTCTTACTTTTTATCTATGGAAAGAAGCAAATGAACACAAAATGACAAAAGAAAAACAGAAAGCAAGCAAGCAAGAAAAAAAAAGAAAGAAGGTGAATCTAAGTATATTTGGAAAACTAAGTTACTAACAAGACAAGTCAGATAAGTCAGAGAAGTTTGTAAACAACACATTTCTGGCACAATGGTTATAATGACAAGATGTTTACCTGTTTCTTTAAAAAGCATGACTCTTTGTGATGTCCTAAAATTTTTACTAGGAGAAAGGGGGCAAACCTTTAGCTTTTAGAAATGTAGGTTATTCTCCAACCAGTGTAGAACGCATTTCTTCATAAAATGTCAACATCAAAACAATATAGATAAAAATAATTACAGACAGTGTTAGTGTTGTAAGCTGATAAGGACCAGATGGTCCTTTGTATTTAGGGTTTTCCTTGTGCATACAAATGCTTTGGGGATCTAATTAGCCTGCTACAAAACTCAAACTGGGTAATTACTATCATTATCCCCTTTTCAAATAAATCTGAAGTCTAAACTGCAATTATGTTTTTTATCTTACATTTGGTATTCACACGCTTTAAGAATTGTTCTTTGCCATCTACTCAGAAAACTTCTTAACATGGACTGAAGTAAATAAAGTGCAGCAAGATTAAAAAAATTTTTTTAATGGTTTACTCTGTTAGAGGAAAGTGCTGACAACCACTGAAGTATTCCCTCCAAAGTCCTGTCTCTGTCACACTGTCATTCCAATCAGAAAGTCCCTCTTCTCTGAGACGTTTTATATTTCCACTTCTGCTTTGCACAGCAAAAGAGAGGTGTTTCTGCATGGAGACATAAGCAGTCACACATGTTGCAGAAGGGACTTTTCTGCAAGACAGGATGTGGCAGCCATTTCAATTAACGTCTGACTCTGCCCCCAAAGTGCAATGCCTAGGCTGGTGACGAGCTGTGAAAAGGTAGCAGTGCACATAACAAGCCCGGGATGTCATCTTTGTGGGATATCTGGCCTCCGGACAGTCAGTCGCATGGTAACAACACCTCTGTACTGCAAAGCAAAGAGGAGGTAATCATGAGCGCCAGCGAACTCATAATAGAGAATTCATCGAAATTTATCTCCAGCGAGAAGTATGCATGAGGAGGGGCCTTAGGAAGCAATCATTTTATTTTAGGCAAACCACTAAGGAACAGAGTTTCCAGGGGGCATGTGTATCTTTCTTGGCAGGACAAAACCTGGACAGTGACAGGTACCAGAAACTACTTTCTCCACAGCATTTCTCAGTGAGGAGGTCAAGAATATTCAGAATGTCTGCTTGATGTCTCAAAATTTAGCCTCACAATTACTGTTCCAGGAGGCAAAATCGAGAAATAGTTAAAAGAGTGAAAATTCGGGCTGATGAACAGGGACTGAGGAGGTTGCTTGGCACTAGGGAGGCACCTCTCCTAAAGAAGGGTGCCACATGTCAGCACAGGCTTCAGAGGTGGTCCCTGGCCTGCTTGACAGAAGGACGGCTCTGGGGCTGCCATGCAGCTCTAGGCCCTGGAGCTAGCCTTGGGCTGCTCATGTAGGTAGCAGCATAGGAACCTGTGCACTGACAGACTGCTGCCAAGTCAGCACTCCATCCTCCCAGATGGGATGGCAGCAACCTTGCAGCACCCTGAGAAGAATCTGGAAGGCATTCATTCATTCTTTCACTCCTTCCACAAATATTTACTGGGCATCTACCTAGTGTGATGTACTATCTGAGGCAACTTGTGCAAATTCGGATGACACCAAAATACTGGCCTTTCAAATATTGCAGGGTTGGATCATAGAAGATGTTGGAAACTGTACCAAATACCAGACCAGAACTGCTGGCTTAGCGTGTGTGTGCACAACTGGAAGCAGAATCATGCATCTTGGGGCTTCTGTGCCAGTGTGAGGTGATCAGACAGCTGGGGATTAGTAATGCTAGGGACTGCCTATCTACCTCTGAGCATGTACATCTCCTTGTAACTGACCTTAATATTTATAAAGCCATATTTCCAGTTTACAGTGCATCTTTTCTTTCAACATCTTTTCTGTTGGAAGCGTAACAGGTGGTACTGTCCCAATTTTAGAGATGCAGCAGATGGATAAAGGCATTCAGGGACTTTTCCAAAGTGGCATAGCTATGAGAAGTCTAAGCGAGACTCATATGCACATATCTTTCCTACAAATGCACAAACTACCCAAAACTTCCCCCACTATCTGATTCGAACTTTTGTTGAAGCCTCTGAGCAGAAGCATAGGTGCCAGGGCGACTCCCTGCTGGGCTATTCGAGCAGCCTGTTTGACTGATTTAGGCTGCTGGGTGTCTTGAATGCTCTTCTGCTTCTGACAGTGCAGGTCCAAAGCTCAGGGGACAGAAATTTTAATCAAAGCAGAACCAGATTATCTGCATTTACCCACAACCTGGTATAGCAAAAAGAACAATGATATTTAGTTAGAAGGCCAAGTCTCAGCTTGAACTAGACAAGCGATCTAAATTCTTCAGGACTTGACTTCCTATCTTGGTAATGTTATCTGTGACTATGTAGTAAGTGAAAACATAAGCACCCTAAGGCTGATGTCATATATTCTGCCTCATTTATTCATTATACCACTTCACAGGGTTACTGTGAGAACTGAGTAAGATGACATGGGCAAAACCTGGGTTCAATGCCGGGCAAAAAGTCAGGGTCTTTATTCCATCCATCTCTCCATCTGACTCTTCTCTATCTGGGTTTTCTTCTAGTCAGCTAAGAGGGGAGGAAGCTCTTAGGAGTTCCCATCGCAGGAATGTCCAGCACTCTAGGCAGGTGGGGAAAGCCTTATCTGCTGCCTACATGTCAGGGAGGAAACTGGAGGGAAGTAGCAGTCATGATATGGTCTGTTGTCTCCCAAGGCGGGAGGGGAAAGAAGCCATGTCACACTCAGTGCTTTCCAGAAATGCTCAGCGAGCCTCAAGTAGGCAAGAGTGCTTCCCTGACCTTATTTAAGGATGTAAATTAAAGGAGAAAATAATAGCAACCCTCTCTACATTACCATACGCACTTCTTGTTGGTTTAAATGTAGTCTGAATTCTTTGGTTAGGACGAAATCCAAAAAACATTCCAATATCCACTTAGGAGAATGGGCTTCTTGCCAGTCAAATAGCCATGTGGGGTCCAGTCCAGAAAATAATTGAGATGACAGTCCAGGTTTTCACAGGTTAAAATATCAAATTGTATCAGCTCACTGATTGACCCTGCCAACATGTTGTATTCTGCTGATGACAAGTAAAAGGGAAGACTGGCCATGCTCCCACATGAGGGCATCTCTGGTTCATGGCACGCAGAGACCTAGTGGCAATCAGAGGGTGACGATGGGAAGATGGTAAGGCTCAAGGCCACGACAGACCTGGCAAAGACTTGTCCCCACCGGTGTCTGTACCTGTCTTGGATCAGTTCCTCAGGACTTGCAAAGGCAGATTACAAAGGACGATTCACAAGTCTCCCCTTTGGACATACGCATCTTATGACCTAGCACAACTATCCTTATGTGGGAAGACAGACATGTGGTCCAGGTTAGATAGGCGGCCTTCATAAGAATTCAGTATTCCTCAAAGAGCTCCTTCAAGTGTGTTTTGTGACCTTCTTTCAACCTTATTTGTAAAGCTCTCAGGTACTTGATATGTGACTACGACTTTTCTGCTAGCAGAACCTGTGAATGCTGCCTTAATTGGGGGAAAATTAAAAAAAAAAAAACAGATCTCTGAAGATACAATTAGGGTAAGTACCTTGAAATGAGATCATCTTGGATAATCTGGGTGGACCTTAATTCCAATGGCAAGTGTCCTTTATAAGGGAAAGGCAGGGGGAGATTTGGAATACAGAAGAAAAAAAAAACATAAAAAAATAAAACAACAACCAAAAAAACATATGAGGACGGGCAGGAACTAGAATTATGTAGTCCTACACTAAGAAATAGTTAGACTCACAAGAAGCAGGAAGAAGTAGGAAAGGATTTTTCCTTAGAGCTTTCAGAGAGAGCATGGCCCTGCTGAGTCACTGATTTCAGACTTCCGGACTCTAGAGCTGTCAAAGACTAAATTCCTGATGTTTTGAGTCATGCGGTGTGGTGGACTTATTGTGGTCAACTTGAGCAGGAACACCCAGCCGGACTGAGTGGTGTGGTTCTGGGCATAGAGGATCCACCTGAGGATTATTGCCAACACAACATAAAGGAGAACTGGAGCAGAAGACATGATCCAGCTGTTTCCCAGGAGAAACTCTGTTGCGTTGGTTCCCCCAAAGGGAACTTCAGCTGTTCTCCACACAGAAAGAGCTTGGGGCCTTGCTGTTATTGGAGATGGCTGCTGTTTGCTTTGGGGGAGTTCAGTCTTCATCTCCACTGTGAGTGTCATACCCAGGCTCCAGTATAGATTTCTTCAGCCATTTAGTGCAGGCATGGACTTTAATGAGACTGAGCCGTGGGCTCCCAGCCCCTTGACTGGATCTTTCGGGTTTCCAGTGCATAGGTAGACGTTCTGTACTCTCCCTGCACTTAGCTTGTATGTGGGAATGTTGTAATTGTAAATGTCTTGTATTAAATCTTCTCTCTTGCAAACTACTGACTCTAGAAAAGTAACTAATACATGCAGTTTGTGGTAATTTATTATGGCAGCTTTAGAAAACTAAGAAACTAATAGAGTAGGTTTACAATATGTAGATATTTAACATATATAATTGTATAAAATATATAAATATAAACTTATACATATAGAGTCAGAGGGAGAGAGAAGCAAGAGATAATATACATTATATGAGGAAAGTTTCTTCTATCATGTGTGATCTAAATTCCTTCATCATCCCAGGTTGTACGGGAGGACACAAAATCACATTTACTAATTGTTGAACTACATGTTGCACGATGGGCCAACCACAGTCAAGAATTCTGCCTCCCATGTGGGAAAGAAACGATGGGACTGTAGTCCATAAACTGTGAATTAAGTAGAAATAAAACGATACTGGGCTATTTTTATTCAGAAAATATTTTTAAATACTTAGTAAAGTTGGACTACCTAAAGTACTTTATGCTTCCTGCATTAGTAACATAAATATTCAAAGAAGGCACTGTATGCTCAATATTTAAAGGGATATATGAGCATGAAATTTATAGTAATGGTTCGTATAAACAATTTATACTTTCATGTCCTTATTTTTATGTGCACGTATTTAAGTAAACCTTTCTTATGTTTCTAATCTGTTCTATTTAATAAAAATAAAACAGTTGTCATAATAGTTATTATTAATAGTTGCTGAACACTTACTATGATTCAGGCACCTGGCTAAACCATTTATGAGCTTTACCTCATTTAACAAAGCCACACAGAATTCCCCCGGGGAATGGATCATTGTACAGTATCTGCTTTTCAGATTAAAAAAAAAAATCCTGTTCAGCAAGATGAGGTGACTCACTGGATCTGCTTGTTCTTATAATGAGCAGCTGTGATAGGCTTCCGCTCCTCAGCTGTTGAACTCCAGCTCCTGACTCTAAGCTGTACACAGTAGGTCTGCAGGCAGGCAAAACCAGAGCTCTGTTGTGGGGTTCTCCTATGTCCTCATGATCATTAGAAGACCCTGGTACAGCTTTTCTAAACTTCCTGCCCCAATATATTTGGAGACCACCTTTCAAAACAAAACAAAACCAAACCCAAAATACTAAAACAAAGATTGCCAGGAACTGGGAGGTAGTAAAAGCAAGAGTAGGGTTTTGACAGGAAGATAAAGGGAAATGGATACTCCAAGGAGGAGAGATAGGGAAGTACAGTGTGCAGGTACATTTGGGAATTTGGCCTGGGATTGTTCATGGAAGCTTTTAATGCCCAATGAATCTGAATGCAGCCTTAGCAGTTTTCTGTAAGGTGATTAACCAAATTAGATTTCCACTCTAGAAAACACGCTGGGAAAGTGGCTAAGTGTGAGTAAAACACACATGGTCTATAGGACTAAATAGTAATTCCCAACAACACAGCCTACATATAAATAAACTGAACAAAGGAATTGGAATAAAGGAATAAACTGTATAAAGAAAGGAATAAAGACTCAATATACTCAGACACTTTAAACTCATCCTCCTCACAACTTTCAGGTATTTCTGCTCAGGGATATTTCTATACTCAGGTACGAGGTCAAGCACCATGCTCATTAAATGGCTCCCAAGAGAGTAGGAACACCTTGGGGTGGGGGTGGGGGTACAGGACGTTGACACTGTCCTAAGCAGGATTCTGTGACACTCTCTAAACTGTCAAGAGCCGCGCTCATCTCTGGCTACACGTGGTCCTCATTGTATAATTAGGTAAAACAGAATCAACTGTTCTTCAACATAAGGAAAAAAGTGAGACAGCATTAAAAGTTTCTGAGAATCTTGCTCTCAAGTGGCAAATACTAAATCTGAAGGCGCTGAGATGCTCAGTAGATCTCAAGGTCATTACGATCCCCACCTCCACCTTACAGCAAGCATACACAGACTCCATATTAGAGAAGGGCTAGATGGTTGATTCCTGAACAAAAAGAAATTTAGTCTGCAAGGCAGCCTGACTTAATCTAGCTGTGTCTGTAGCTATTAGCATTAATACACTTATAATATTCTAATAACTAATTAATACATTAATCTGACGACATGTGCATATGTAGGGAATAAATTTTGCTTATTACGCTTGTGGGCATGGGGTCTTCATCTTCTCCATTACACACGGCTATGTCAGACTAGTAGGGCTCCAAGAGGCTAACAATAAATCAGTGAACAAGTACAACGGTCTGAAACATGACTAATTTCACCATCTTACTAACCATACCGAGTTCCTCTAAAGAACATTGTGATTTTAGAAGAGATTAACAGGAATCAGAAATATAGTATGCTCCACACAAGTGGTGAAGATTCGGCTACTCCTACAGGAACACAACCCACCACAAACCAGAGAAGCAAAATTCACACGAGGAATGTCTTTATGACTTCTAAATACTGTTATTGGAGCTGATATTTACTACAAAGCAAGCTGGTAAGTTTCCAATTCAATTAAATGTCCATATTGGGTCTGAATATGCAAAGCAGAGGAAGTGCTTCATTTCAGAATTCATATTCATTTATATTTAGATAAAGCACCAAACATTTCTTTTCACATTTGTAAAATTTAGACTCCAAACAAAGTTCAAATTTATGTACAACCTAGCTTAATTCACTTAGAGATAATGGAAGAAACAGATAATATTTTACTGAGAATCATGATGAAACACTTGAGACCTCAGCTAAGGCAAGTTGATGAGGAAAAAAGAGAAATAATATCCAAGATTAAAAATGCCCCTGAGGACTGCATTTGGGTCAAGATATGTTCAGTCCACCATAGAAAGACTTCTGAGTTCAGGGTCATAGGCATACTTGCATACACACGCCTATTTGCTCTCTCCATTCTGTCATGTAGCCTAAACTTCATATGCAAATAGTTATCCCATCACCCAGTCCAATGAGCACCTCTCATCTTTTTTGAAAGGAATTTTACAGAGTTTTGCTTATTGCAAAGAGAAGTCAAAGAAAACCCTATGGTGACATTCCTATTGCCACAGGACTACAGTCCATGCTATACTGGGTACCAAACATAACAGGAAGTACGTGGGCTCCACAAACCTCAATAGTACCCATCACCTGAAGGAAGGATGTGCAGTTTATTATGGTAAAAGAGTAATATTCAAACAGCATTCAGTTTATTATTCAGGAATGCCACATGCCTGACACACTTGTTCGTTTATTTTAAAAACAAAAGCCCTGTGTATAATGAGGAGATGTCATTATCCAGAACATGATAGACTCAGAGTCATTTCCATAGTACAGAAAATATTCAGATGCTCAGCCAGGAAAGACAAACCTCATTATTCACAATTGCCTTGCTCTTGTTTTTTTGGGAGATCTTCAGAACCACAGACAGACAAATACTCAGGAAGTACCCCCAGCTCTTAACGCACGTTCTTGTCAATGTCGGCGTAAATGTCCCAGTTACTTGAGTACTCAGAGGAAATGAAAATTGTGTTGCTGTTTGCGCAGCTCTTCTGTGAGGCAGACATTCATGATTTACTGCTAGTAATGATAGAGATATACTGTAGCTATTATTTTATTGTAAGGATTCATTATAACAGTGAAAGAATTCGACTCTATCTTTTCAGCAAGAGATGAGGAAGGCTAAAAAATCTTTATTGTTTTGTTAGTGAGACGAATGGTGCAAAAATTGGATACATCCCACCTGATACCCTGATAGCTAATTCTGTCTTCTAAGCTACCTTCTTTTCTAAGGCATTAGGATCACATGTCTGGACATGTCTAGATTTGGGACTGAAAAGAAAGTGTATGCCTGAAGGCTTGTGCTTTCTCTAAAACCAATATTTAATGGAACAAAGGTTTTTTTCATCATTCATTCTCTTCCTTGCACAACTGCACCCCTTGACTGGCTATTACCTTCTTGAGAGGAGACTGTTTCTTATCCTGTTTTTTTGCACCCATTTCTCACTTTGATCCTGACTCTTAGAGCATAATGCTGGGCACTGAATGCTTCCCCAGTGAAAGTTTGCTGTTGACCACGAGTGACCTTTTGAATGCTGACAGTCAGCAATGGGCAATTGGAAGAAGATGGAGGAGCAACTCTGAGAACAAGATTTGAACGTTTTAGCACAGTCTCTGCCGTGATGATCAAATGTCCCAGCAGAGACCAGCATCCAAATCACTGGTAAGACTGGTATTTGTAGCCAAGATAATTTATTTTAAGATTTGCCATTACGTTGTTTGAAAAACAGAACAGCTGTGACCATCAATGAAAAGCACACAGCTGCTTTGTCATCGTGCCTTTTTGACAGAAACCAGCTAACCGAGCAGCCTAACTTGACCCTCCCTGAACATGAGCGAAGGGTCCAAAACCCGAGTCTTCAGAAAATCCCAAACGGTGCTGTACAACAGAAAGCCCAACAGCAATTATCAATCTACTAACTTTATTATTTTTATAACACCCTTATTTCCCTGTATTGTTCAATCTTTGTATCTCAAAGACTAGAAAAGGCCGAAAGCTGTTTTTGAGAGGTGCTAAATTTCACCGCCCAAATAGTCAGGATGATCTAATTTGTGCAAATTCTATCTAAACTTCTCAAGGTATGTTTGTCCCTGATGCAGAAAGTCCTTTAAGAAGATGTAATGATGGAAAGGAACTGTAATTTCTGAAAAACTCTGACTAGAATATGGATTACAGATAAGGTAATGACAAGTCTCTGATTTATAGAAAGAAGAGTGCCTGGTATAACTTAGTCTTGGCTTCTTTCTCTTCCCTATCACGTAACATAATCAAAGTCAAAGGACGGCTTTGCATCATTTAAAGCATAGAAGGTCCTGTAGGAACTGGTTACATCTCTTTCTAAATCTTTGTAGCTGAATACTCACTGGCCCAATATGCTATTCCTAAAGAAATTATAGCCACTTCACACTGAAATATTTATTTTGAGTTGTAAGACAGAACACTTTTCTCTTATGCTTTAATCCTCTTTTAACACAAAGACTGTAAGTATTTAAGTCACTCCAGTTACATCAAAAGAGAATAATCAGTTTCTGTTCGGGGCTAGCTGAGTTAAATAGCAGCTCTGTTTCTAAAAAGATAATAATGTCAAAAATTACAGAGAAAACAGCAGGCATTCTGGGGAATTTCACTGTTGAACAAATGGCTGAAAGGTGCTTCAAAGTTAATTTAAATAATTTTTTAAAAATTACACCCTGAGTTGAAGCCTCCGAACTCTTTTTCTCTGTGTATAATTAAAACATAATGCTGAGGACCTCATCAGACAGTGATCTCTGATATTTTAATAATAAAGTAGAATGCCCTCATCATATGGCTTATTGTTTCATTTGAACATAGTACAGATTAAATCAGTCCCAGTGGAAAAACTACAGCATACAGTAAAACTCTAGTTCGAGAGCAAAGGTCTTCTGTGAAATTAACTCTTCAATATCAGTAACAAGAAAAAATCCCTCTGAAAACGGTGCCTTAAACATTCTGTGCAGAATGGGTCAGAATCATAGCGAGAAAAAGCCCCAAGCTCACACTGTTCATGAACGCATAAACCTCACGGTGATGAGGCTCAGAGGTGCCGCACAAGGGTGGTCCCTGAACTGCTTATACTAGTGTGCTCTGGCTGCCGTAATAAAAGACTGAACAATGGAAACTTATACTTTCCCAAGTCAGGGGTCGGAAGTCTGGTGTCACGATACCAACAAAGATGGCTTCTGAAAAGGGCTTTCTTGCTTTACTGATGATCACCTTCTTCAACTCCTTGACCTTTCCTTGGTGTGTGCTCAAGAGTTTCAGGATGGGGAGGAAGGGAGGGAGAGGGAGAAGAAAGGGAGGGAGAAAGAGAGGGAGAGGGAGAGGTGGGGGGAGGGCAGAAAGAGAGAAAGGATTGAGAATGTAATGTAACTATACTGAATCAGGGCCTCGCCTCACTTAGCGTTAAATACTTCCTCAGAGGCCTCATCTCCAAATACAGTCAGACTGAGTGTTACGGTTTGGTACGTGAATTGTGGTGGGGCAGCACTAATCCTCAGTCCATAACACTGCTCATCACATTCTTGTACTCATTTATTCTTGTCCCGGGTGGGGTACCAAATCCTGAGGTAGGGTACAGGATCTCCTACCTCTGCAGGCTGGGCCCCTGCAAGAAGCCCTGCATTCTACTTCCTGGAGTAGACAGGCATTGATCATGATTTGAGGGTGAGAAAATACGATTGATGAGGAAAAGTTAGTACACCCGAGAGAAGAGAAAATGGATGTAGCTTAATTTTTAGTATAGAAGGAGATTGTATGCACAGAATTCTGACCACATGTTCCCTTTTGCTGCTGCGGGGCAGTCAGAAGAAACAGGAAGAAGCTAGAGCATTCAGTGAGATGTAACGGGCAGACTCCTTGACAACAGAGGTTCATCTATTGATCATGAAGACTGAGCGACAGAGAATATTATAAAAGGAGGATTTGGGTGGCCAAGAACTATAGCGATTATACTGGGAACCCAAACTGTCCAAACAAAGACTGGTAGGCCAGAAACAAAGCACAGAGTCTGTCGTACCAGCCCCAGCCCAGGGCTCTGCTGTGCTGGACATGCTGCCTGTTTTAGACTGTACCGTTGGAATCCCTGCATTTCTGAATCTGTGTTCTGCTGTATAGTGGCAAACAAGATGATACTTATCACACAGTCTCCTAGTGTGGGCAGGGAGGCCTCCACTTCTTCAAATACAGGCTGAAAAGTTGTGTGAGTTCATGATCATCACACGCTCATGTGTGTCTCTGCTTCTGTATGAGTTCCTTGCGAGAAGGAATTATTTGTTCAGAAATTTTTATATCAACGGCACTTAGCACACTCCTAAGTATACAGACGCAGTAGACAAATGAATCTTTCTATCCTGGAGTAAAAATAGTGATACCCGCACGCATGTAATGAACTCAGTTGCACCCCAAGATGTTCCAGGCCACCTTCTCTGTTAACCTGGCCTCACTGAAGATCAGTTTGGAGAAACGTCATTGGAAAAAAGTTCAAGAGATGTCAGACTCATATGTGTCCAGTGATGTATTTCTCTTTCTGTCCTTTACCCGCAAGACTAGCAATCAGCAGGAGAAGCAAGAGCCTGATAGACCCTGGTTTTCGAATCAACGTCTTGTATACAAAAGAAGGGAGTGTATTGCTATTCATCCTTATGCTCAAGCTCTTTGATCTTCTTTCTTCATGTCAGTCTTCCAAATTTGAGGACAAGAGGATGAATGCCACACTGTGGAATTATTCAACAGTCTCTTGGACTCTGCTGACTCCCATTCAATCACTGACATCCACAGAGCTCACAGGGGGACCCTCCTGATTTTTTGGATGTTGGCAAACAAAAGTGTTCTTACAGATTCTGTCTGATGTGTATTCAGCTTACATTGGTTTGGAAATATTTACCTGAGCTCACTTGGAACCAGAACTCCCTTCTATCGAGACTGAAAGGGTTCTCTTTTTTATATTAAGAATATTGACCCACAAGGGGTTAAAACCCTGCAGCTGAGGTTCCCTTGTAAGTGAAAAGCTCCTTTTAATTGCAAAGTCATTTATGCATAAGTAAACAAAGTCTAGAGGATGTTTAGTCAACCCACACATGTCATAAAGTATCTGAAAATAAAAGAATAAAGAAATGACACAGGGACACAGAACTTAACAAATGAATAGAGTAAATTATAAAACAAAGGTTTCAATTAATTATTATCAATGTAAGTAGTGATACAAAGTGAGGAGAAAAATATTGAGAACCAGCATAGGTGGCAACAACCCACAGAACAGGAGACATGCTCTCCGAGGTAGTGGCAATAACCGCCTGCTAGTCCCCTGTGCTCCAAAACACATGTTTCTACAAAGACAGGGATGCAGAAAGCCTCTTCCTTTATGACCTGAGGGGCTACTAGGAAATAACCTCAGAGTACATCCACATTGAAATGTACAAGAACAAACTTACAAGCCAGGAGGTGCAATGTTATCCGTACTTTTCTGCCTCCCGCTGCTGAACCTGTGGCACTCAACCTTGGCTTAGGACCCTGGTTAGAAAGTGTGTTCTACTGTACAAATCTGTGTACAATCTCATCCTGTTTACTCTCTCAACCTCTCTTTTCTTAGGTGCTGTTGAACCTCACCCGGCCCTGGGAGGCCTTTCTTCCAGCCTGCAGAATGGAAATGAGTGCCTACTTTCAGAAGCAGTGTGATGAGTGTAATAAATGCTTTCTGGAGCTGACTTTCTGCCTTAACCTGCCTGCCTCGTGGCCATTTGCCTCTCATTAGCACCTTCCATGAAAGCCGCAATGGGAAGGAAGAGGATGTGAAATTCAAATGACTGCTGGTTTGACAGCAGGAAGAGATAAAAAATGCCGAGTGACTCCAGATTTTTTTATTATCTGTAGTTTTATATTATCCGTACCATGTCTGGTCCTCATTAACATGGATAGTCAAGGGTCCTGCTAGAACAGCTATATTTACTCCATGGCAGGTTATGCTGCAAACTATGCTACAAGTCCTCTCAGATGTTCTCGTTGATGATCTTTCATAAAAAGTGGCTGAAGCAAAGAAAAATACCATAAATGTAATCCTAAAAACAGTAATTGTAAACATAGGCTTTCAAAAGTCACGTATGACCGATGGCTACACTAATAACCACTTATTTAAGCTGACATATTTCCTCCCAGAAACTACAAGTGCTCTTTTCACATAATGCCAGTATCTGCATTGTGTAAGGAGAAGGGCTAGATAACCTGGAGGGTTTCTCAGTGCAGAGTAGACGTATCCTCAGCGGCTTCCCTCAGTCAAAGCAGATGGGCGTGCTGCATCCTCCCAAGTTACCTGCTGACTGGACAAGCACTTGGTGCCCTGAACTGTGTGTTTAGTCTGTGCATTGTACACCGAGGGAAGAAAAGCAACAGCAGCTTGAATTTCTCAGTGGTGTCTTTTTGAGTAAGCATTCCTATTTTCTGAAAGCGTCAACAGGGAAGTCAGACTCAGTGAGGAAACTGTGATGGTGACTCCGCATGACAGAGAAGACTCAAACCACACGGAGAATGCCTGATTCCCAACTAATATGAATTGGCCAGGTGAGAATACACAAGTCTGAGTAACTCACCGTAAAGCTGGAATTTGTGGCAATGAAATAGAGAAAGGTCAGTTTTAAGTGAAATGACTAGCTCTCTCTCAGGTTGAGGGAAATATTTCAGTTGACCTAGTTTAATGCTGAAGACGTGAAGGAAGGAAACAAACCGCGAAATTTTAGAGTTAACACTGATACCAACATGGTTGCTGGCAATTCAGGTTTTAAACACTCCAGCCCTAAAGCTTATTGCTTTATATGTTTGATCTGTAAGTAAGAATCTCCAAAGAAGCTGTGTTCTGGCTGGTTCATGCTTTCATTTATCTAGCTTTATTGATCACCTGCCAGGCATTCAGCTAGATACTGAGAATACAGCATGAAGGAGCCATATTTTCTAACTTCATGGCGCTAACCACCCAATAAGGGGTAGCAAGACATAAATTACTGTGACATATCTGGGAGAGCCTGTTTTAAAACAGTCTCAAGGATGATGAAAGCTTGAATCTAGGACACAGAGGAGAAAATACAATCAAGAAGTATTGAGAAAGAAATGGAAGTTTTTGGTAATCCTTTCATGTTGGAGGTAAGTTAGAGAAGGTGGCCCTGAGTTTTTAGCTTGGTTGACAGTAGGATCTCTGCTGGGCAGTAAAAGCTTTCATGAGAAAGACGATGGTTCAGTTTTGGAAGAACGGAGCCTAAGGATCTTCTAGGGTGGTGATGGGGAACCTTTTAGAGCTTTCAGTGATACCAACAGCCCCCTGGGGCACATGTGCCACAGGTTCACTACTACAGTTTAGGGCAGTCAGACACATACTCAGCATACAGATGTATCTGTACATTTGAAACTTAGTAAGAGATGGTCAGAGTTGTGGCAACATATGGGTGTGGTCGTTAAACCATAGAAATGGATGAAATTGCTCAGAGTCTACAGGGAAATAAGACTAGAGAGCTAAGCATGTTATCCTGAGGTAAATTAATATTTAAGGGGTAGAATGAGCAGTTGGTACCTGCAGATGGTACCAAAAAAGTACTTCAAAAAGGTCAGGAGGATGACTGGAAGAGGAGAGAGTCACAGAGGTCAAAGGACATGGGACTGGTCAGCTACACCCAGCGTGCCACAATGGAGCAACATGCCACTGCATTCAGCAGTTAGAGAGGGCTGCGATGATCTCGGCTTAAACATTGTCACGGACATGCAGATAGAAGCCACACTGACAAGGGCTGATGAGTGAGAGGGAAGAGAGAAAATAAGCAATGAGTAGAGGTTGGTGTTGTACTGGTTCACAATACACCAAACTCACCCTAGAAGACTGCTTAGAATATAAAAGATCCAGGTCACATTCTGAATCTTCTGAATTAAAACCTTTCATTGGAAGCCCATGAATCTGTATTCTACAGGCTCCCTATTAGTGATTCTGATATGCAAAATCACTGGGAAGAGTTGGGAAGAGTAGATAATTCTTCTAAGACACTTCACACAAGACAGAATGTGACATATAGGGCAGGAGCCTAATTTTGTTTTTGTGGTACTGTGGATTGAACCCAGGACTTTCACGCTAAGTTATATCCCCAACCTTATTTTTTTAAACAGTGTAAAAAAGTCTTTTTTTTTAGACAAAGTCTAAGAAAGTCTTTTTTTTTTAGACAAAGTCTAAAAAAAGTTTTTTTTATTTTTATAGACAAAGTCTAAAAAAGTCTTTTTATTTTTTAGACGAAGTCTCCCTAAATTGCTGCTTTGCTCAGGCTAGCCTCAAGCATGCAATACTCCTGCCTCAGCTTACCATAGTGCTTGGATTACAGGTATCTATACCACCACATCCTGTTGGGAGTCTGATCTATATGGAGGCGGAAGTGGAGACAGAATGAGAAAGACTTAGTCATAATTGTAAGTTGGTGTTGGAGAGGAGGAAGGAGAGGACATGGTACTGGAAGAGAAGAGGCAGAAGACCGTGAGGATGTTAACCAGTCAGCACACAGAGATAATGCAATAGAACATTAGTCTTCTTTCATTCTCCCTTTAGCAGGATAGAATTTCTAGCTTAGTTATGAGGAATTGAATTCTCCTCCTACTACTGTAATTTGATTCATTTCCACTCACACTGATTAATAAAGAACAATCAACTTGTAGGCAAAGATCCGGGTGCATGCTACAAAGTAATTGGTCCTTCTAGAAAGAGCTGCAGACTTGGGTCATATCTTAAGTAAGAAAAGTTGTACATTTTTCTTTATCTTGTCACAATTTAATTTTGAATTACTGAGAAGCCAGCCTGTCTAAATGCAGAATGTAAGATCCACTGAATTACGAAAATAAAGCCCATGCACTTTTCCCTTCACCAATTCTGTGATAGGATCATTTCAAGGAGAAATTCCTACAGTAGCCGAGTGGTGCATGCATATGTGTGCACAGGCAAGCGCATGCATCCTTCTTGCTTTAGAAGATCTGGCTGCTAAGTCACTATTTTAAATAATAGCTCCACACACATGACATCATAATAGTCTCCACAGCAACTGGGAGTGATATTACAAACCTGTCTGGGATTAAATGGGAAGGATAAGCAAGAAGACAAGAGTGGACAATCTCCTAAGCAACAAATGCGCCTTTTCCATGGAAACACTGCCTTGTGGAAAAGAAAAGGAAACACAGATAACAGACATAGGTACACAATAGTTCCTAAATATAGAATTTCACTAAGCACCCTGTCAATTGCAATTTAAAGACCATTCAACCTATGAGAATAATCGCTGGAAGAAAAGCTTCCTGTAGTTTAATTTTTCAAGAGACGAAGGAGAGATACTTTTCTTGAAGCCAGCCAGCACATATCACTGCTGCTCACAAGAGGGGAAATGTGAACGAGCCAGATATTAGTAAGCTTTCAGGTTGGATCCACTTTGAGAAAAACCAAAGAATGGAAACCAAATTTAATAACCTAGATAAATTAGATGTAGGCAATTATCTTAATAAAAAAAATTCTCTTATGAAGAGAAGCAAAGTGTTTTTTTTTTCAATACTAGGTATCAAACCTAGGTCTTTCACACTGAGCTGTGTCCCCAGACATTTTTTATTTATAACTTGGAGATGGGGTTTTGTGAAGTTGCTAACTTGCGCAGGCTGGGATCAAACGTGCAATTCTCTTGCCTTAGCCGCCCATACTGCTGGGATTACAGGTGTGTGCTACCATGACCTGCTAATAGACTCAAGGTGTGAAATAGCAAGCTCCTCTACTGAACATAAGATAAAATTTATATTCTAGGATTTATTTAAACAATGATTTTACAGAACATTTGCTAAACATGCCATTGTGTCCATCCATATATGCATGCACATTAATAAAGGCCCCGTTGTTGAGAGCTCACTATAGGCAGATACTATGCTATGCCTTGGGCACCCAGTATCTGAATTATTCCAAACAACAACCCAGTGAGAGAGATTCTATTGTTCTGTGTATCAAATGACAAAACGATGGCAGGAGGACATAAATATTCCTCAAA
Organism: Hystrix cristata; assembly: GCA_004026905.1. Lineage (NCBI taxonomy): Eukaryota > Metazoa > Chordata > Mammalia > Rodentia > Hystricidae > Hystrix > Hystrix cristata. The sequence continues at coordinate 2,831 of PVJO010005606.1, read as the reverse complement.
TTACACAACAGGTGTCAGGTTATGACTCAGACCTGTCTCCTGACTCCAAACTCCCCCAATCTGTTCACTGGGCTCTGTCACCTCTCAGCACAACCTCCTTCCCTTACAAAGCTGTTCATAATGCACATTTTCCTGTAATCCTTCATGATTAATGTCAACTCATCCTTATAACGCTGTCACCCTATTTATCAATGGCATGCACATTTTTCTCTCTACACTATAATCATCGACCCTTAGAGGAAGGAGAAACTTCAAGAGAACCTATCCAAGTATCTCATTTTATTGTGGAAGAAACCTAAGTCCAAATAGGTAAATTCCTTTCACCTGTGAAATTAGCATCATAGTGTCCTTTTGGCACTGTCCCCATTTCATACCTCCTAAGGTCTAATCTTTGTCATTCATTATTAAATTATGTTGCTCAGTGGACATCTTTGTCCCCTCTCCTCTTCCCTTTCTCTGCCCATATCTAACTATAAATTCCAGGAAATCTAGAAGCCATATTACATGATAAAAATTTAAATCTCAGGGAATGCTTTCACAGAAGACTCTCTTCCATTCCATGAAGCACTAGACGAGGAAATCTTCAGAGAAAACAGTTGCTCTTTCCAGCTCTCTCCAGCCTATCCTAAAGTCATCCCTCCTCAGGTTGTATTTATCTTCTCTGATGCAAAAGAGCCTTAACTATGAATCAAGCCATGAACCTCATTTGCTCTTCATCTTCTTCACTAACCTCTAAGTAAAAAGGTCTCTCTCTTATTAATCTGTGACCAGCACTCATTAATGTCAATACCAGCTGCACATATATCAAAGAAGACCTCAATGATTCAACAACATTTAATTTTCTCTGAAGACCTTTGAAAAATAAGGCATCTTAGATTGCCCATAACTAATAAATGGGAATTTGTAGGCTGATTAAAATTCACAGTGTGAGGATGTCTATGCCTATCTCACCAATGTTGTAGCTTCATTAAAAAAATTGGTCATTTTTTTCTTAGCATCTCACTGGGTGAATTAAAAGTGTAGTTATATCAAATAGCTCTAACCGAAATGAAGAGCATTGGAGGTGAGGCTCCCTCAGTTGCAGAACAAGTACTGTGCATAGTTCATGAGAAGTGAAATCAGAACACTTAATAGCTGGTGGGTCCCACAGAGCGGAGGATATCTGCACGGACAGCTCTGTGACAGCCAGCCCATTTCCTCCAGGCTTTCCTTCTTCACTCTTTGTTGGTTCAGGGAGACAATCTGAGCCTTTTACAATCATTCCTGTTCCTCCAGAAAACACTGTTCATTTCTCCATCAACAGTTCTAGAACTACGTCCCCATTATACTAAAGACCCTTTCGAGTCTTCTGAGATACAAAAATTGGCTATTAAAAGGACACAAGCAATTATTAAAGACAGAAGCCACTGAACCATTTTACAAATAAACTCATTAAGAAAAGCATCAGGTTTTTTTTAAAGAATAAATAATTGGGATAAGCTACGCCAATGTAAAATTTCTTTTTTCTTGATCTAAAACACTATTGCTGCTCAGCTAAAAGAATGATGCTTTAAGTTCATTTTTGAATCTCTCTAACCTAAAATATCTCAGTTTGCTATTTCTCCAAATTCTTTGGAGAATCAGGGAATTAAATCAGGCTACCAAATTAAATCTCAACTTTCAAAACTATCATCTCAACTGCTTTCCTTAAAATTAACTCTCAGTAATAGTAATTTAGGCAATACAATGCTGATATCTTTCATAGATAGAGAGAAAAAGAACCTTAGATAAACTCAAAATCTGTCTTTGGGGCTGTTCCAGAGGCTATAACAAAAGGAGTTTTCCAGAGGCATATTTGGTCATTTTCCAAACCTCAGGCATTTTCCAGCTAATCCTCCATTAGGATATCATTTGTATGGTTCACTTCAAAGGTCTGGCTACTTTCTTGAATTTTTCTGAAAACAAGGAGTTATCTGTGGAAATCATTTTGTCAGGCAATTTGGCAAGTCACTTACAATACTCATCAATTTCAGTACTTTAATTAAAGCCAGGAAGTCCCTCTGACCAATGTGGTTCTCCTGCCTGGGTCATAATTCATCTTTGCCTTCATCAGGGCCCGATGTTTCAAAATGACAAGAGAGGAATTTTAGGCCTGAAGTTAGCTAAGTGTGTTTCGGGATTTGGCCAATGTTGACTTGCTTTTTAGAAAAGTGAAAGACAGATATTTGGTTTGCTGATCTAGGAGCTGACAATCTACTCACCCTACCTCTCCCCATAGAGCATGAAATGACCAGAGACAATGACAACTTTGGGGGAAATAAAGAGTCATCGTCATAGTATCTGAGTATGTTTAGCTGCTACATTTGACAGCAACATCTTTGCCTTCTGAGCTCCTGGTCTGAGTTTGGTTGGAGGCTCCTTCTGACAACATGATTGTGGAGAGCTTCTAAAGGCTGGTTTTGCTGGGCTCAGGTGTCATTCCCCTCAATGACAGGCACTATCTTGGGGAGGGGCAGCTAAAACTGGATTAATGTCATTCAAGCAGAATGCTACAGAAGCTGACAGTCTGCATGTAAACCAGGCAGCCCAGGATTTCGTGACAGCCCCACTCCCTCGGGTACTGTGGAAGACTCAAAAGATAAAGCAAGATGAACACAGAGAAAACAGTGCTGTACAGGAATAATATTAAGGTCAGAAAAGCAAGCAGCTTACGGAGCCACGACACTAGTGTATTTAAGGAGAATGCAGCTTGGGCGCAGCACAGCACGAAACCAATTTCATCCTCTTGCTCTTGCATCCTCAGCCTCAGTGAATACCCCACACCACTACTAAGCGTTGAACTGTGTCCTATT
>PVJO010005605.1:6426-96808 GCA_004026905.1 Hystrix cristata | reverse complement strand
ACAACTATTCAAATTCCTTAAAACACAGAAAAACATGTCCTGTAATAGCTAAAAACTTTGCAAATCTTGGGAGAGACATGGAAAACCAAGTCCAGGAGGCTCGAAGGATCTCAAATAATTTGAACAAAAATGTTCTATTCCGTGGCATTTTATCATCAAGTTGTCAAAGAACCAAGATAAAGAGAGAATCCTAAAAAGAGAAAGAAGAAAATGCCAGTCATATTTCAGGGAATTTCCATTAGACTAAGAATAGATTTCCCAACAGAACCCTCACAAAGCAGGAAGGAATGAGTGACATATTCAAGCGTCAAGAAAATAAAACTGGCCAATGACAATACTATACTCAACAAAGCCAGCCTTCAGGAACAAAGAAGAAAGAGTTTGCAAAGCAGTCAGAAACTGAGGACATTCATCATCACCACATTGGTCTCACAGAATGTTTCTAAGCACGGGCAGTGGTGGGTGTCCCACAACTAGAAGCAAAAGGGAAATAACTAACTAAAACATATGAAAGTTCAAGCCTCACTAGAGGAGCAGATAATACAAAAGAGACATAAAAGACACAAAAGAGACATAAAAAAGGAATCAATTCTTATCAATACAGAAAACCATCAAACCACAATAACACACAATAGAAGCAGAAGAAACGAACAAAGGATATCCCAAAAAGGCAGAAGAAAATTAGCATAATGATGAGAAAGTCAATAATAACCTTCATTATGAGTAAGTTAAATTCTCCAACTAAAAGATTTACATTAGGGGAGCAGATTAAGAAAAACAAGACCCAGTGATGTTTTTTCTGCAAGATGCTCACTTCACCACTGAACACACACAAAGACAGAAAGTGAAGCCATGGAAAACACTATTCCACAGAAACAAACAAAAACAGAGAAGTGGTTGTTAGATCTAAGAGAATAATCTTTCAGTCAAAACTATAAAGAGATAAATATAGTTACTATAGCATGACTAAGGGATTGGTTCTAAAAAAGGATACAATGTTATATGCACTTAATTCCAAAGGACCTAACTGTATAAAGCAAATACCATCAGCAAATACTATCAGAAAGAGAGAGAGCATGAGAGAGAGACAGAGAGAAAGAGAGAGACACAGAGAGACAGAGAGAGAGAAATTGAATAATAGTTGAGGACCTCAACATTCACTTTCATAAATACACAGATCATCCGGTCAAATATCAACAACAACAACAAAGAAAAAAATCAAACATACTACTATAGACAGCATGGACCTAACAGATATTTACAGATTATGTTATCCAAAAGTCACATAATATACATTCTTATGTTAAGTCACAAAGCAAAACTGAAAAAAAATTGTGTTTTTGGTGCTGGGGATCGAATTCAGGGCCTTGCGCTTGCTTAGGCAGCCACTCTACCACTTCAGGTAAATCCCCAAACCCAACTTCTTTAAACAGTAGAAGTCATATTATATATCTTCTCTGACCATAATGGAATAAAAATGGAGATAAGAAAACAGCAGGAACTTTAGAATTTGTACCAATACATGGAAATTAAACAACATATTCCTGAAAGAACAACAGAATTGACAGACTTTGAGTAAAATGGACTGGGGAAAAAGAGAGCAGAATAACATTTGAAAGTCAGAAATGATAATCAGAATATTACAACTTCCACAAAAATAAAATGTATCAGAAGAAAGTACTATCAACAGTCACATGCCAACAAATTGAATAAACTAGGTCAAATGGACGAATTCCTAGAAACACAAAACTTAACAATGTAAAATTACTAAGAAGAAAATCAGAAAAGACCTATAACCAATAAAGAGAGTGAACTGGCAATCAAATATCTCCTGACAAAGAAAACCTTGAACCTGATGGCATTACCAGTAAACTCTACCAAGAATTTAAACAATTTATATCAATGCTTTTTACAAGTTTTCTAAAAAATTGAAACGGAAAAAACATTTTCTAACTCATGCAATGAGAGTAGTATTTCCCTCATACCAAAGCTAGACAAAGATGCTGCAAGAAAACCACAAATACTCCTTATGAACACTAACGCAAAATTCTTCAACAAAAGAAGCTGAACAAATTTAGCTGTGTATGTATTAAAAAAAAATCATACACCAAGACCAACTGTATTTATCCTAGAATGCAAAGGTAGCTCAAGATACAAAAACTGATCAATATATTATACCACATAAACAAAATGAAGGAAGAAAGCCCATATGATACAGAAAAACATTTGACAAAACTCAACAAACTTTAACGATAAAAACAATCAACAAAATAGTAACAGAAACTACATTAACATAATAAGAGCCATATGAACACTATACTCATTGGCAAAAGATTGAATGTTTTTCCTCTAAAATCAGGAACAAGGCAAAGATACTTACTTTTGCCACTTCGTTTAAATGTGGTATGCGGAGTTTTATCCAAAGTAGTTGGGCAAAGAAAAAAGGAAGGAAGGAAAAATTGATGGAAAGAAGAAACAAAGGAAGAGAAGAAGGAAGGAATGAGCTCAAATGAGAAGGGAAAAGAAAAATCACCTCTATTCACATACGATATGAAGTTACATGCAGAAGTTGCTAAAGGTTCCACAAAATATGTGTTAGAACAAATAAAGGGATTCAGTAAACAATCAGGATACTCTGTCAGCACTCAAATACCACTTGTATTCTTATATACTGTCATGGTCTAGATCAAGAACATCCCCCAAAGTCTTCATGTGCTCATAGATGGAGCGTTTGGAAGGTGAATGAACCACTGGGGTAATATAGCTGACTCACTGGAGGAGGTTACTGGGGCAAGACTTGGAAGTATATATCTCACTTCTTGGCTCTTTTCTTCTCTCGTTTCCTCACCATGATGCTAGCAGCTTTCCCCTGCACAGACCCTTCCATTACGCCTTCTTTCCTTGAAACTGCCCACATGTGGACTAAAAACAAGAGTCCAAATAAATCTCTCCTTCCTTAAGTTGTGGGTGTCAGGTACTTTGCCCCAGAAATGAGAAAAGTTATTTTGGTACCAGAAAATTGGGGTTGTTGCCATGACTATACCAGGGCATATTATTCAGAGGCCTTTGGAAGTGTTTTTTGGTAGGAACTCAGGAAAGTATGGAGCTGCCATCTGGAGAAGCCCTGGAATGCTGTAAGCTGAGCTTGATGGGAGGTTGTTGTCAGAGTTCAGAAGACCAAAATGTTTACTTTAATACAGGCACTAAAGACCGGGCTTAGGAGCTTTCAGCTGGGAACAAAAACCCCAATGTTAGTTGGGCTTCAAACCATGTTTGTTGTGTTCTGGCAGAAAAGCTGTCTACATTTTTCCCAGTCCTGAGACACTGCGGGAGACTGAGATCAAGGGTAGCAGAACAATTAATATGACAGGGGAGATCTCAAGGCAGCCCAGTGTTGAAGCTGTGGCCTTGACATGGTTGGTAGGTTTTAACCATATCTACATAAGAAGCAGAAGTAGAAAGAAAAGCTGAATGATTTAAATAAAAAATGTGCTGGTGACCAGAAAGGAAGCTCTTATAAAGTTGAGGTCTGTAAAACTTTGATCAAGGAGAATTTTGTTGTTGAAAAGGTTAAAATTACAAAGAAGTCAAGTAAAGTACTTTAAATGAGAACAACAGAAAAGATGCCGGGAGGACATTGAAGAAAAAGCAAGACACTAACCTTCACAGACTAAGAAGTGTACTATTGAAAGACTTTGCTATTTAAAAAGAACCCCAGGGAACCCAGCTCATTCATTGCCAACTAGGAAAGAATTTCGCAGAGTTCAGCTGTCCAAGCATTCAGAAGCCTTCGTATCCATAAGCCAAAGGGCCCAGGTAATTCTTAAACTGGCAGTAGATCTTGCATTATCTAAGTGGTAGTGGTTTTCAGGTACCCATAATTCAAGAAGGCGTCCAAGAAGATTTCAGAAGACCCTGGAGGCCAGGCAGTGTGCCCCTGAGAGGGCAATGCATGAAGATTTAAGAATGAAGCTCAAAGTGCAGTGGAGACCCCAGCATGCTGAAGTTGAGAATGGGAAATGTTTGAGAAAAACTGTAGGCAGTGAAGAAAGCTACCCCAAGAGGGAAGTCATGGGATCTGCAACCTGCAACACCTAGGAGTAGTGCTGCCCAACCTGTTTGGAGCACACATCTGATCTGGGCATGGTGGTAAAGAAGTTAGTGTTTGCCTTGCCTGATTTGGTCTTACTTTGGTTCCATTTCTTTCTGGTCCCTTATTTCTCTCTTTTGGAATGGGAATGTTTATTCTGTGTCATTATCTTATAAGAAGTGTTTAACATTCTTTTGATTGTTACAGGGCCTCACAGCTAAGAGTCTGCCTTGTCTCAAAGGAGACTTTAGATTTAGATTTTTCAGAAATGTGGGAAATGTTAAGATGTTGCTGAATCTTAGAGATGGATTAAATGCATTTTGCATAAAGAGATGTACACATAGCTTTTTGGGGACAGGAGTGAAATGTTATGGTTTAGAGTAAAAAAAGTCCCAAAAAGGCTTATGCACTCATAAATGGGACTTTTGGAAGATAACCGAATCATGGGAGTGATATAACTGACTTGCTGTTAGGAGTTGCGTCCTCGCAGAGAAGATGGATCACTAGCACCATGACCTGGAAGAGCGACTCCCCACTTTTCTGTCTGCTTCTTGGCTGGTACGATACAAACAGTTCTCCCTTGCTAAGATTTTTCCACCGTCCCTTCATGCCTTGAGGCCAGACAACAACAGATTAAAAATGTGAAGCAAAATAAAACACTACTCTCTTAAATTGTGTGTATCAGGTATTTTGTCTCAGCAGTGTGGAAAGTAACTATGACTCTAACAATAAAAAAAATTTAAAAGATCCCACCATAACTATCTTTACAAAAATTTCAAGATTTTTTAAAGTTAACTTTTACAAGGAGGTGAAAGATTTGCAAAATGAATAGGCTTAAATACCTTTTCAACTCACACTTGGTTGAATGTCAGGAAATGGAAGCCATGGATATGGAGAGACAGTCGTACTACAGAAAGCAATGTGCACAATCAATTCAATCCGTATTGAAATCACATTTTTTGAAGAAATAGGAAAATACATCCTAAAATTCCTGTGGAATCTTATAAAAGCCCCAGATTTCCAAGACAATCTCAAAAAAGAACAAGGCTGTACGACTCACACTTCTTGCTTTCTAAATTCATCAGAAAGATATAATAACCAAAATGTGGTGTTACTGCCATAATACAACAGATAAACTAATGAAATAGAACAGAAAACAGAGAACTAAAGACCTGCATTTTTAGTGAATTGAAAAAGAAATATTTCTGAGATAGAGTCTTCCTTTGTCACCCAGGGTGATTTCTAACTCTAGAGTTGAAGTGATTCTCTTGCTTCAGCTTCCTGAGTGCTGGGAATAGTTGTACCTCCATGCTCAGACCTCAAATGGTTTTTACTAAGGTGGCAAATCCATTCAGTGGGAAAAGGATAGTCTTGTCATCTTGTCTTGTTTTTTTTCTTTTTTTGGTGGTACTGGAATTCCCAGGGCCTTCACACTGAGCTACAGCCCCAGCCCTTTTTCTCAAGTTTTATTTCGAGACAGGGTCTTACTAAATTGCTCAGGATGGTCTCCTACAATCCTCCTGCCTCATTCTCCCAGAATGCTGGGATTATAGGCAAGTATCACCTCAAGTGGCTAGTTTTTAAACAAATAGTACTGGGAACACTGGATATTCATACAGGAAAAAAAAAAAAAAGCAAAAAAATCTCCATCTGATGTAAAGTTGGGCACTTCCTTAACATCACCTATAAACTTTAGCTCAAAATGGATTAAAGTACTTAAAATTATGTAACTCCTACAAGAAAAATCAGGACAAATGTCAAACCCTTGGATTTGGTAGTTGATTCCTGCATATAACATCAAAAGAACAGGAAACTGAATGAATAAGTAAATAAATAAATAAATACATACATTAGACTTAAATTTTTTAAATGTACAAGGAAAACAGTATCAATAAAGAAAAAGGCAACTCAGAGAATGGGAAAAACATACTTGTAAACCGTACATTTGATATAAGTTTAAAATCCGAACTATACAGAAAACTCATAAAGCTGCCTAAAAACAAGTAGATAAAAAAATGAACAAAGAACTTTAATAGATTAGACATTTCTCTCTTCTATTTATAGCTGTAAATCCTACCAATAAGAATTAAACATTAAAACTTCTACAAACAGAAAACACCTAATTGGTAATTAGGTGTAATTGGTAATTGTTAATTGGTAATTTGTTTTCTCTTTCATCTTTCTCTCTTGGTCTCTGTCCCAGTAGGCATGCATAGATTTTGTTGACTTTTTCAAAGAACCAGCTTTGGCTTTGTGAATTTTCTGTATTGGTGTTTGCTTTCTATTACATTGATTTCCATTCATCTTTCTTGTTCCATTTTTTAACCTACCTTGGGTTCATTTAAAGTTTTTCTAGCTTTTTTTAAAATTACTGATTTTACACTCTTTTATACTACAATATTTAAGACTCCATATTTCCTTCTAACACTGACTAAGGTGTATCGAATTAAATACTGATTTAGGTGTATTGAAAACATTTTGCTTTGTTGTATTTTATAATTCCAAATATTTTACAGCTCCCTTTGATATTTCCTCTTTGAATTGTTTAGAGTGCGTGATATAATTTTCATTTGTTTCTGAATATCTTAGTGCTCTTGATTTCCAATTTAACCCCATTATAGTCAGAGGATATTGGCTATCTATTTTCAGACCACTTTCATGTGTTGACACATGTTTTATGGTCCAGTGTATGGAGTATTTTCTTTACTGTTTCCAGGATTTTTCCTTTATAACTGACATAGACTGACAATGATGTTTGGTTTGTATGTGTTCTTCTAAGTGTTGGTTTGTATGTATGTTTGGTTTGAATATATTCTTCTTAGTGTTTATGAATCATCTTGAATTTGTAAATTTATGTTTTCAACCAAATTGGAGATGTTTTACTTTTATTTGTTCACTCTATGGCTTATCTCCCCTCTTCTCTCCTTTTGAGGCTTCAAATACACCTTTGATACTGTCCCATTGGTTCTCACATACCAGCCATGTTTAACATACCATTTTTCTCTCTGTTCTTCATACTGGAATAATATCTGATCAGTTTTCAAGCTCACTGATTCTTTTGCAATTTTCAACTGACTGCTAAGTTCAGTCTACCATGACCATTGTCTTAAATCTACAATAGATTTCTTCACTTTTGTATTGACTCATGTGACCTCATCTGCTGTCTTTAGTTCTACCGACAAATCAATATAAGAAATAATCGCTATACTATATTGGTTATGGTTCATATTGATTCCTGTCTTCTAAGTCACGCTCCACACAGCTCCAACTCCTAGATTATCATGAATTTAACAAAGAGTTTCCTTCTTTTCCTTACATGTGAACATTCTTTTCTAAAAAAAAAAAAAATCAAGCCAGTCTGTGTCATACACTATCATTTTATAATATTGTAAATTATTTTCCAATCTTAGAATAAGTAAATTGAGATGAAGATCCATTTTTCTTTTTAAAGTTCATCAGAGTAAAGTGACTCTTTGTTACTGAAAACTATGAGCCATTCCAAGAATGAAAGAAGTGGTTTTGTATGTAATTGTTTCTATTCATAATTTGTTCCACTGTGCTTTTTTCCAAAAAATTGAACACAATAAAACCTAAGAGCTCAATATTTTTCCCCAAATTCCAACAGTAGTCGAAATACATCTGTCTCAAGTTACTAAAAATGATTTTCAAATAAAACAAATGACAACATAATAAAAACAACAGAATCCTTTTTAGTTGCAAACTATATGCACATTGCTCAGAATTTAGTATTTGCTTGATGATATGTGTAGTCACTGTTTTATAAGCACTAAATAAGCGATCCAAGTCACCTCTGAGTTGAAAGTTGGCACAATCTATTTTTAAAATTTGAAATCACTGCATAAAAGCTATGGTTTCATGCCAAATGAATTTTTCCAGCCCATTCCCACTGTATCAACTAACATCTTTCAGTTGACAAATTGCACTTTGGCATGAGCAGAAGGATGGACGTCTGCCATTTTTCTGGTCTCTGGTACAACAGCGATGAACATATGCCATCTGTTGTGCATTTTTAGAGCTTGAAGATGGCAGGTTTAATCGTACTAAAAGGGAAAAAATGGATGGTGAGTTGAACACCAAACCGGCTTAGCAGGAGATGTACAAGGTCATTTAGTGAGGACGCCATATTCCAGGTTGGAATTCTGTGACATCTCATATTTCGGTTTTATCCAACAGGTAGGTTATCTTCCCCTTCCTATTGTTAAACTTGACTAATTAGAATCTATTGAAATACGATTTTTTTTCCTTTAGTCCTCAGAAACAACACAGAAACAATGTAGGGTAAACAATAAGGAGCCTGATTTGAAATCGATATGAGATGAGGTACATTTTGTAATGATACAAGCTTTCTGAAAGTGGAGTGGCTGTCTGAAGATGAGTTCCATACGCTGCAAGAGCTCAGGCTGAAGCTATGCCATTTAGAGGATGGCAGGTTTAACTGTCCTGAAAAGGAAAGAATGGATGGTGAGGGTGAACACCAAACAGGCATGACAGGAGATGTACAAGGTCTATATGCCAGGCTGGAATTCTCTGACATCTCATATTTATAACAAAAAATGAAGAAATAATGGAGATCAGAGTCATTTGTGCTGAAGTATCTTCTGCACTGTCCTTTAAACTGTACTTTCTGTATACAAAAGTATTATTTTCATGAAAAATTAAATAAAATATTTTAATCCACTTTCTTTTTATTACACCATTTCTACAATTATATTCTTGTAAAATACCCTAACATTAAAATCTGTAAGAATATATTCAACAAAAATAGACATTGGACAGGGCCTCTGTGGGGGAGGTGCTGGGGACCGAATTCAGGGCCTTGACACTTGCTAGACAAGCGCTCTCCACTTGAGTTAAATCCCCAACCCCTAGATGGAGCTTTTAAATTGTTCTTCATTGTGTTCCCCTGTAGTAACTGAATGCTTGGCTAATTAAACCTTAAACAATGAAAACTCATTAAATATCTTCATAGCCATTCAACAATGTATTCAAGGGCCTGGGGAATTTAATCCTCTTTTTCCATTATCACTGCAAATTCTTTTCATGCTCAGGTTTTTGCGTTTTTTGCCTTACAACCCTTCCTAATATTCCAGATATTCCATTATTTCTCAGTAATATCCAAAGCTGAAAGGTTGGAAGGGTGAGACAAGGTTGTCTCTCTAATACTTATGTCTTTCTTTTTTTTTTTTTTTCCTTTTTTTTTTGGTGCTGGGGATCGAACTCAGGGCCTTGTGCTTACAAAGCAAGCACTCTAACCGCTGGGCTAAATCCCCAGCCCTCTCTTTCTTTTTTTTAAGGAAGAAAGTTCCCCAAGTACAACACAGGAAAATTACCCTGGCATAGTATTAGTGAGAACTATGTGATATGGCTGCCAATATAGCAAAAATTGGCAAAGGAGGATAGGAATACTATGATTAATTTAGACTACTATTTTTAATGATTATCATGATCAATTTAGACTAACACATTTAAGCCAAGAATGATTCTGTTTCCCAGCATGTACCTGACAGCCTTTGGGAGCATACTTTTAAAAACGCTGTGACTGATACATAATATTGAACTTGGGTTGTGGGGTCAGGGAGAGCAAACTTGATGCTATATTCAGAAGATCCTGCTCAGTGAAGACATTATGGCAACAAAAGCTTCATCAAAAATACTAGTTTGAGCAAAAATACTTTCACTGGATCTGGGCACATTGCTGCAAGAACCAAACTGGGTTTATGATGGCAGGAAAACATGATGCTTTGCGGGAGGTGAGCAACTCTATCACAATTTTTATGTTTTCTTCTTGTATTCAACTATGAAATCACACACACACACACACACACACACACACACCAGTAAACAGCTTGTGGAAGGAAGATATTATATATCATTTTTAGTTCCTACTGTTGTGCACAATGTTTTATGTTTCGGCCTCAAAAAATATTGATTGATGATGCAGACACTGGCATGTGTGGGGTGTTGTAATTGACCTGAAAAGAAGCATAAGTATACATGGTAATTAAAATTGTCAAGGAATTACTCACATAACTGAAGTTAGATTTATCTCAAAGTCTAAACTTCGATTTTTTCACTTTGTATGTAATGGAACTTGGACGCTTTTCAAAATTAATATTCACATCAAAGATAAGTGCAAAGGTAATATTCCTCACTTTCACTAAAACTTTTCATAAGAGTAAAGTGGCAAATTAGAAAGACTAAAGTGGAATTGTAATATAAAATAAATTGAAGGACTTTAGTAATGCAAGGAAACATACCAACACAACTTTTAAGTACGTGTGAAGCAGTGATGGTAAATATGCTTCAATATTCAGATAAAAACTAAATGTGGCTCAGTGATTAGTGTGCTTGCCTTGCAAGCACAAGGCCCTGAGTTCGATTCCCAGCACCAAAACAAACAAACAAACAACAAAAAAAACCTAAATGTGAAAATATATAAACTATCTTTACAGGAAACATAAAAAAAATATTTATACAGAAAATTCTGTAAGTGCTACTAAGATATTTAATTCATTTGTTAACACATTCTAGTTATTTCTGATAATTTTTCATTTGGCAAAATCGTATTACCTTCGTAAATCTGAAAAGAACTACCATGTCTACCCCATTATTTAGGCTTAGGGTTAGAGAACCTTGGGTTTAAAAAAAAAAAAAGAAAATCTATGATTCCTTACTAATTGTGTCGGCTCCAACACTTGCCTCCTCGCTGACCTAACTTATGATAAACGTAAAGGACGTATGTTTGATGGTCCTGATAAGTTTTCCTGATAAAATGTATTTAATATTTCTCTAATTCTTTTATTTTTATATATTTATATAATTTCATTTTTGTGACTTGCTTCTTTCCTATCTTTATTATTCATAATTAATTGTTAAATAAATGCTTACTCAATGATAATGATAAATTACATTTTTAAGTATAGTAACAGTTTTCCAGTGACCTAAAAAAATAATAAATTCACTTCATTTTACTTGTGGAATCAAATCTGTTTTTACATAACTTGGAAAGAGTAAGATTAAAATTTTAAAGATCTGATATTTATTTTTTCCATTTTAATACATACACATTCACTTGGTTTTAAACTTTTATATAAGATATGAAAAAATAATTTACAAATTCAAGTGATCAGTCAGGAGTTAGTATACAGATCCTTAATGTTCAATATGTTATGAGAGTTACCTTTATTATCAAATTTGTATTTTTCAAGAATACATGTAGAACCTTAGAAACACTAAATATTTGCCCTAACATTGCATTCTCTAAAAAGAATCACATACTATCCTATTCTACATTACTATTTTAATGTTATCTTACTCTTTAATATTATCAGAAAAATCAGGTTTATAAAATGTTTCATATTCGAACACAAAAATAGAATGGCCAAAAATTAAATCTGAAATACTTTTAAGTGCATCAAACAAAAGATGGCATTTTGGTGGTACTGTAAAATGTTACAAAATCAGAAAGGTCTCTCCAGAATGAATTCACTCTATATTTTTGTGACCTGAGGTTTATTTAATTAAGAGTACATGTTTTGAAACACAGACTTCAAAATGACTCAAATTTAAATTCATTTCTTGAATGTGAAAAATACATTTGCCGTAGGAATTCATTTTTGAAATGCTTACACGTATGGAGAGAACATGTTCAGTTGACAAAATAATTCTAAAAAGAAAAGAAACTTTTATGAAGGAAACTTGTGCCCCACTGAAGCTTGTCAATGGGAATGACTAACAAATATACTTTCTCTAAGAATTATTGCTCTAGTATCTCTCATCTTGACTGATTTAACAGTGACTATTTTCCCTCTCCAACTATGTTTTTTCTCAACGGATACTTAGGAATGATAGCCTCAAATTCATGTCTATTGGCTCACTGATGTTAATTTTTAATATCACATTTTTTATCCCATAATTATTTGTGGATTCAGTTTTCTTTTCTACACTCTAAGTAAAGGTCCAGCAGCATTCATTGAACGATTTTATTTATAAAACTCACTTGGCATTTTTATGTCTTATTTACTCCATGCTTGGGACTGGAAAGGTAGTAATGAGCAAATCCAAATACAATTGTTGCCCTTGTGGAGCTTGTATAGTTTAAGATAAAACAGTATCAATAACAAACATTATCTAGGCCTTTTGGGGAACTTTTTAGGTACCAACTATGAGAAGCAAGTAGAGGTGTGTACTACAAGTTATTTGCATACATCTGGATGGATTTTGAGGGCATTTTAAGATAAGGAGCTTAGTGGGGGAAAGTTAGGTCACTGGGAGCACACACCTGGACTGTGTATTGGGACTCCAGCCACTTTCTGTCTCTCTTTTTGTCTCTTGGCCATCATGAGTTGAGTAACTTCTGTAATGTGTTACCACTATCAACTGCTTTACCACATACACAAAAGAAAAGGGGTCACCAATCACGAATTCAGACTCCAAAATTATAAGCTGATAAACTTTTCCTTTTTCTAGGGTGATTGTTTCAGGTATTTTACTACAATGGAAAACAGGCTAACATTTCTTTGATTTTATGTATAAGTGAAAACATTTTACCAATAGGAAACATTGGTTTAACATTTTTTTCTCACTGGCCTTTTCTCTATTTTTCCTCACTGTTCTGGCCCCTGAAATATTTTTAAGTGCATAATCAGTAAACAATCAGACTTCTATCATTTACTTCAAACCTACCTACCTACCTGCCTACCAACTTACTTATCTCTTGGCCTTCCTTCTTCTCTCCATCCCTCTGTTCCCTTTCCCCAATCTCTCCCTCTCTCTTTTCTACAGAATCCATAATGTTCTTTCTACTCTTGTTTTTAAAATGGCATTAGGAAATGAAAATTAAAACCATGAGTAGTAGTCACTGTACTACTCATCTATGAGAATGATTAAAATAAAAATGACAGACAATGCCAAGTACTGACAACAACATGGGGCAAGTGGAACTCTTACATATTCTTGATGAGAATGAAAAATAATAAAGGTACTTTGTAAAACAATTTGGCAGTTTATTTTTCAGAGTTCTGGAAGTTGTAAGTCTGCAATCAGGGCATTAACAGGCCTGGTCTCCACATGAGGACACTCTGCCTAGTTTTCAGATGGCTGTCTTGCATCCTTATATGGTAGAGAGCAGAGAGACAGGAAGGAAGCAAAATGTCTAGTGTCTCTTCTTACAGAGGCACTAATTCCATCATGAGGACTACACCCTCATTATCTAGTTACCTCTAGAAAGTTATACTTCCAAGTATAATTAAAGGATTACACTTTAACATATACATTTAGTGTGTGTGGGGGGGGCGGTCAGTGCATTCTACCTCTGGCTCTCCAAATTGCATGTGCTTCTCACATGTGAAACATACGCATTGCATTCTGATGGTGGCACAGATCTCTACTCAGTCCAGAATCAACCTTAATGTCTAAAATCCAAAGTTTAATAGAAATCTAATACGAATAAGGTCAAGGTACAACTCACCACAAGGCAAAATTCCCTTCTAGCTGTGAAACTTGAAACAAAGCAAATTATACGCTTCCAAAAATAATGGAAGGGACATAAAATGAAGGTAAATATACTGGGACAGGCATAATATACAGCTCTATTCTAAAAGGAAAAGAAAAAAAAAAGATACAGCCCTATTCTAAGTAGGAGAAAGGAAAGAGAAATTGGAAATGGGTTTCTGAGGAAGTCCAAAACGTAGGGTATCAAATCCTGTGACATCAAAAGTCATTATAGTAATTCTCTTTGTCTCAGCGCTCCGCCTTCTGCACCCACTGGGGTGGCATGGCAATGTCACTCTCTTGGCTTTGGAAGGAAGCTTTCTGAACTAACCCCATTCTTTCTGTGGCTCGACTGTGCCCAGAGAATTATGAGATAGCCCCAACTCCATGGCTTCTGACAGGCTGTCCTTGAAACCTAAGCAGTGGCCCTGTGATAGCCCAATCACCTTGATAATCGTCCTCCCTTCAATTGAAAGATAGTACATGTTTGTTCACAGACTTCCTTCATTCAGTCCCATTCACTCTCTTTTCTGTAGTTCTATCTGGAAGTGTTTCTACCGGTATGATCTCATCTCTCTTTCTGGTTTCAGATGAGATGACTGATTAACACCTGCACCAATCTCATCAGGGCCAGGAAGAGAACATGAAGGGTGTCGTGGGGCACACAGTTCATTTTCTGGAGTAAAGACAGGAGGAGGATTTTCCAAATCATTAAATTATACTTCCTGTTTTCCTAACAATTCTACCTTCAATTTATTTTTCCCTTCTTCTGTTTAACCTATGTAGTCAGGAGAAATCAAGATGCCCCTTTAATATTTTCATTATAAATTTTCTCAGCTAAACATTCATCCCTCACAGGTTCTACCTTCTACAGCACACTAGAACAAAAACACAGTTCAGACAAGCCACCTGCAACTGGAAAACAAGGATTGTTCTTCCTCCGGTTCCCAATACACACCTCATTAGAATGGCTTTTAGCCACAATATTTCAATCAGCATTCTATTCTTGAATATTTATGCATTCTTTAAGAAGACAAAGGCTTTCTATAAAGCTCGCCCAGTCTTGTCCTGAGCCCTCCTCAAAATTCTCTTTAAAATTCCCTTCAGAATATTGGCTCTTTCTAGCATGCACCTCAGACTCTTCCAGTTTCTATTCATTACCCAGTTCTAAAGCTTCCTCACATGTTTATGTAGTATTTACTTTCATGGCACTTCCTTTTGGGTGCCAATTTATGTCTTAGCCACTTTGGGTTGCTACAACCAAATACACAGCCTGGGTGTCTTAAACAACTTTTATTTCTCACAATTCCAGAGCTAGAGGTCTGAGATAAAGTACCCCACTGTCTGAATATTAGATTATGTCCCTCTTCCTGATTTGCAATGATTTCTGTATCATTATATGGAAGAGAGCAAAGAAGTGAGAGATGAAACAAGTTCTCTTGTGTTTCTTGTTATTAAGGAACTTATCCCATTTGTGAGAGCTCTATCTCAGGGCCCAGTGACCCTGCCAATGACCTCATCTCCAAGTACCATCTATTGAGCTTAGGAGACTCAAAATATAAATTTTTTTGAAAGACAAAAATTCAGCCCATAGCAAATGCCAAAGGCAGGTTACAGCCTATGAGTTCATGTGTATGACATTCTGGAAAAGACAATACCATACGGGCAGAAATCAAATCATTAGTTGCCAAAGGTGGTTAGGACAAGGGTTACTGCAAAAAGGCATGAAAGAACTTGGAGCTGATGTTAGTTTTCTATAGCTTGATCATGGTTAAGGTTATAATTACCAAAACTGTCAAGAATTACCAAACTATACTGTCAAAAATTAACAATTAAAAAATTAATTTAATTTAAATTAAAAAATTAATTTAACAATTAAAAAATTAGAGAGACTGAATTTTACACTATGCAAATTACACTTTTTGTTTTATATTTAAAGGTTGGGGTTAAAAACAATATTTATTTAAAAATAAAAACACATATAAACCATATTTGCTCTAAATTCTTATCTGTGCACACAGGGCTATGTGAATTGGGAAGTAGAGGGAAGAAAAAATATTTTTCTGCTGTTTACCAAATATTAATTTTAGGTAATTTTTTAAAAAGCTAGTTACCTTTACAGACACTTATTATTCTTTTCTATATTTCTCTCTATATCTGGTTACTTTTATCCCTAGATTCCAGAAACCTTGAAATATCTTTGAATTATCCAGCTCCAAATGCAACTTCAATGGATGTTTATATTTTGTCCCATACTGCTTCATTCTTTACAATTGTCTACTATCTGCCCTCTCCTCAAGTGCAAATTTCTGTCAATAAAGTTTTTTGCATTAATTTATTTGTGTAAATTGATTTTGTTGTGTTACTATAAATATATGAAAGCATGGAACACAGGAAGTAACCTTGAGGAAGAATAGACCTCTTTTAAAAATTAATCTTTACTGTATCATCAAAGCCAGTCAAAGCTTTTGATTTATATAATCAAATGACCTTCATATATAAACATTAAATAATATATAGAACATTAAATTATAAACCATTATATATAATTTAATATATATGAAAGTGTGAAGGAGAAATGTTAATATTTTTGTCTGGATGCACAAGCACAACACCACGGTATGATAAACATCTCCAGCATTGAGCCAGATCTTCTATTTTCTTTTTTCTTAGCCCCTCAAGTCTCCTTTTAGTTTTCATAGCATAGAACCTCTTAAAGGTTGATTCACGTTTTCTGATATCCGCTTGCCCAATACTGCTGGCTATCTTCAAAGGCAGACTTCAGTCACTCTTTGGGGATTCAGATGTTTACGAGGAGACTAAATTCACTCCAGTTCAGGGAAGAAAATAGGTGTTATAAATATTTCCCTTGGCAGCCAATGGCTTAATGAAAGAATTGGCTTGGGGCTTCTGTAAGAAATGTTTCTCACAAATATTAACAGGTTATGAGTGAAGTGTTACAGGCTGCACTGTTTCCTCCCAAAATTCAGATACTGAAACCCTAAGCTTCAGTGTGAATGTATTTGGAGACAGGGTGCGTACGGAGGTAACAAAGGTTAAATGAGGTGACAAGGTAGGGCTCAATCCAGGGGGTGGTGTCCTTACAAGAAGAGAAAAAAAACACCAGAGCTCTCTCTTCTCCGCTGTAATGTAGAGAAAAGCCCAGCAAGGAAGTGTAGTCTGTAAGGCAGGAGGAGGACTTGCCCGAAACCCTATCTTTGGCTCCTTGGTCATAGACTTCAGCCCTCAGAACTGTGAAAAAGTAAGTATCTTCTGCTTAAGCCACTCAAGTTACGGTACTTTGTTGTGGCAGTTGGAGAAGACTAACTCCTAAGAGAAATACCCACTTTCCCCTCCAGGCTCTGGTATGGGGTCTGTGAAAACAAGATGATAAAAAGTCCTAAAGGAAAAAAGCCTGAGGGCAAAAACCAACAGGAGAAAATACTAGCTGGAGAAAAAGAATGTGGGTCCTTGATGACTTCAGTGAACTCTTGCATAAATCAGACCTTCCCATCACTGCTCATCCAGTTTGGCACTTCTCCTGGATTCTAACAGTTCATTTCTCACCTGAAAGTTTTGTGGTGATAGTGACAGTAAGACTCCAATTGTAGGTTCTGGGGAGTCCAAAGCTACAAGGACCTTCTATCTGTAAATCCTTCCGTCACGAACTGCCTAAGCAACAACATTTCTTCTGGGAAAACTTTTTTCAATATTTAGCCCAAATCATTCATGGCACATCGATTGGAATAGGAACCTACTGTAGACCTGTCCTTAATAAACTATAAATATCCTCTCATAAACTTGTAATCTATTTTAAAATTTCATTTGGAGAACATATTTAGGTTATCATTGTTTCAAACAGACTCAAAGCCATGGCGAGCCAGGGGGCTTTGGCCCAGCTTGGAACTTTTCTTGGCAGAAAGATTTGGTTCTACGAGAGCTCCTTTCTATGGCTTTATTGAAGACCACCTGTCTCCCTCGCAGTCCTTGTCACTCAGTTCAGGATGTGGACTGTTTCTGGAAGGGAGGGATCATACGCTGTGGGGTGCCCAAAAGCTGCTACTGGCCTCGGCAATATGTGTTCTTTATTCAACAGTTCTGTGGTCTAGCCTTATAGAGCTACAGGTTTGATTTCATCCTGAGTCCTGAAAAAAGGTTCTTCTTACATATTTTTAATTCTATTACCCTAAGATAGAAATTGGTATCCTTGTTTTACAGATGAGGGAAATTTCCTGAGGTCATAAGGTAGTAAGTAGAAGAGTTAAAATATACACTCAGGTTAGTCTGACCTGGAAGTTCACATTATTAAATATTTCGGTCTACTGTCATTGTAAAATATTACATGTTGGAAAGAATGCTCATACACTATTAGTTTTCTCCTTCCTGGGTTGGGGAAAAGGCACTTTATAGGGAGATTAGGGAGAAGTGAAGGGATGGAAGCCTGAGGAGTCTAAACATCAGGCCATTACAGTCTTTGGTGATCTAAGTGTGGGTTTATAGTGATTCAGTTGTGAAGTATGCTGAAATCTTAGATATGTATCTGTTGCCTGTATGTGTCCAGCATGCCTGTTCCCATTCTGCATATACTGACACCCTCTAGCTTCCTCTGCATAGTCATGTGACTCTGGCATGATGGCCAGCACGTTACTCCACTTCCTTGTCTAATCAGTCAGTCTAGGAATGGCTACAACACCCAGCCCAGGACAATCAAAGACTGATAATCCACTGCAGAATGTGACTGCTCAGTCCTCTGTCATCTCTGACAACATTCAGCAGAGATGATATAAGACCGAACTAACAAATAAGTGTGTTTCTGACTACTTGCAAAGAGCTTATAAGTAAAGGTGAGATCGAGAGACAATCATGGTGGCACTTGAATTTCTGGTTCCAATCCCTGTGGTCCCTGGAGACTGCTTCCTGTAACAGGCCTAGATTTTGATTGTGTGAAATGCCTCAGTGTCCTCCCATTAAATCTGCCCACTTTTTTTTTTTTTTTGCATTTCTATCACTTTCAACCAAATAAATGGTGACAGTAATATATCTTAGGGGATTAGTAATGCAGCTAACACTCTGACCTTTGATCCTTAGTTTCCTAGGTGACATGATAAATTTGAAAAGAGAGAAATGACAAAACCTCACCTATTTGAAATCATGTATATTTGCAAGTCTTTTGGAGTACATTGGCTATGACAATACTTGGAATCAGCACTAATGTGTCTGAAGGCATCTTAGTTTCTAAGGCTCAGGGAAGGATTCATTTGAGTTGAAAGAGAAATCTGGTGTCCCCGGGGCAAGAACACAGTGGAATATACTGAGAATTCAAGGGAGGGCTCCAGAAGTGCACAGTCCAAAGTAAATATTGTGGTTTAGATCTGAAATGTCCCCCGAAAGCCTCATGTTCATGAGCCATGTCTCATCCCTCTTCCTGTTCCCTCTGCTTCCTGGCTGCCGTGAGCTGAGCAGTTTTCCTCCACCATGCCTTGTCACCACGCTCCATGCCACTTCGGACTTGGGGTCAGCAACCAGGAACTAAAACCTCTGAAACTATGAGGGCTTGGGAGAAATTTTATATCTAAATCTTAACAGCAAAATAATCTAATCATGTGATCTAGGTAGACAGTGTTGGGGTAAGAATGCATTTCAGAGACCCCACAGGGGCAAAGGATGCCCTTCTTGGGCACAAAAATTGCCAGGCTTGTGACAGAAGAGAAATACCTGCAGAGCTTCCTTCATCAGCCTTCCAGTGATGCTGTGACTCTGACCATGCTTATTTCTTGCTGACCTAAGACCCAGGCCAAGACAGGCATGTAGAATTGTAAAACATGGCCGGGTTACATGGACAGAGGGTCCTAGAGGACAGATTTTCAAAAGTGAATAGGTTTTATTGGTTTGATTGTGGGAAACAAGAACTATAAGATGAGATTTCCGCATACTTCTCCAGTTCTGGTTTCTTGAGAGTTCCAAACTCATAAACCCATGTCAAGGTTTGATATCTTCACCCAGAAATCTGCAAATTTTCTAAAATGTGTCATGGTGAAATTAAAACTGTTCCTAAGTCTTCCCAAGATTCGTTGGTGGCTCCACCATCCACCCTGAGTGGCCTGGCTGTACATTAACCTTGATTCTCTTTTAGCTTGACCCAGCTGCACTTACCCAGTTTATCTAACTCCTTAGTTTGTGGATTAAGATCTCCCTGTTTGAGGGGAAACCAAATCCCTCTCAAAGGCTAAAGAGTAATTTGATAAATCTTTAGAGTGTAAATATAATACTATCATATGCATAAATATGCATACTAACACTTTCCATTTTCACTTAATGAAATATCATTTTGAACACTGTGATTCTCATGCTACCGGAGGGTTATTGGTATGCTTTTTTAGGCTGATAGACTCCTTTCCTCAGTTATGGTTCAAGATCAATGGACACTGGCATTCCAGAGAGTTATTTTCATCTCTGTTTTCCATAGGTGAGAAGTTTATACCACAAATATTTTAAAAATGCCTATAAGGTATTTATGGCAATAACTGCTTTGTCATATAACATGAGTGCTGTTTTTTGAAAATATCTTCTGTATAAAATTTGACATGATAAATGTATAATTCACTTAATTTCTTCTTAGCCTTTAGCCTAGTCAGATGAGGAGCCAAAGAAGGTGAGAATGATTAAGAAGAAAAATACAATGACTTAGTAAATGGGTCAGGCCAATTAAAGTTTAGCACTCCTTGATATAGTGTCCATTAAGGACTAATAAAAAGATTTTTAAGGTCATTTGTGTAGTTTAAATATGTAATTTACTATTTGAAGATTTCTTTTTGAAATGAAAAATGACTTTGAAGAAAATGCTCATTTACTTTATAATAAGCCAGAGATCAGGTATATCATCACCTGCCACTAAAGTAGAACATTATAACTATTTTTAGCTGGGATACCAACATAGTCCATCAATCGTGATTCAAAACTGATGTATAATATTAGACTCTCCTTTTGTGTTTCATATTTTTTTTAAATATTGAGGTATTCTGTCCTTTTAAAAATATATAAGATGCAGAGAAAGTATTATGTAATAAGAGGAATGTTTAGATACCTGTTTTTACTACTTGTATTTACTCCATAGTCCTGATTGCCTATTCCAATAACTGTTTTATTTAGTTGCATCCTACTTAATCTAGGAAGGAAAACTACAACCTACTTCCTAGACTTGAATTAAATATATGGGTCTTGTCTCTTGAATGTGTGATGATGAGTAACATGATTATCTTTTGTGCATAAATTTCTGTGCCTGCAACATGGATATTATTCTACGTAGATCATGCAGTGAGAGAGAGATTAGACAATATTTGTAAAAATGCAAGACAATTATGACTCCTGAATCTATTTCTTGAACTCCAAAAATCAAAATAAGATATGTATAAGCACTTCAGGAAGAATGGATAAAAATCACACTAACAAACAAACAAACAAAAAAACAGTAAAATTTCCAAGAGATTGTGCACATCTGTCTCGCCTGACATCTGTCAGAAGCAATTTAGGGTGGTACCTCGATACCAGAGCCACCAAGATACCAAAAACAAATTGCTTTTGCTGGAAACGGTAAGAGTCAAGAGGTAATAGACACCAACAATTTCTATCTTGAATTTCATCTGGGAAAAAAATTTTCAAGTCAAAATGCATAGAGTAGCAAATTGTATGAGTTTCAAAGCAGTCAAGTACTGAGTTGTAACTGTAGGACCTATGTCAAATACAGAGCTAATGTTTACCATGGATAAAACTTGGAAGACATTTCCTGGTTAATTCTGCCCTTTCAGAAAATAGAAATAATGATAAAAACAAACCTAGACATGTATAGAGAACATTCCATCTAAGGATAGCAGAATACTCTTTATTTGATCATCATATTATGGACAAAATTGTGACCCCCCCTCACAATTCATATGTTAAAACACTAATCCTCAATAAAGTAGAAAAAAGGGACTTTGGGAAATAATTATGTTTAGATGTGGGATGAGTGTGGAGTTTTCATGATGTTATTTGTGACATTATGAGGAGAAACTAGAGAGATTTCTTTTTTAAGAGCCACAATCCTATTAATGGGAGGAACCCTCATGGTCTAAATCATCTCTTAAAGATTTCATCCTTTAATATCATTACCTTGGCAACATCTGAAATTTAGAGGGGACACCTCCAATCATAGCAGTAGAAATATTGATGGTGTATTAGTCAGCTTTCCCAGAGATGGAATGACATCAGCAAAGATACTGCCAGTTTGGGGTAAAAGAAATAGGAAAGTGTGGCAGAAGGAGAAGAGGCCATTGGACCGCCTAGATTCTACAAGACAAATAATATAATTACTTGCTGCAACTCAATGTCTGCTCCCCAGGCCCACTGAAGAAGCACTGAAAAAGGAGGTCTTGAGACCTCTCAGAACATGCATGGGCCTTGGGCTTGGGGAATGATGCCGCCACCCTAGTTTCAAAGAATAAAACTATGAGTGCAGTATGGAGCAACAGTGTGGGCATGGCCCCCCTGAGGTGAAGGGCAGGCTGCCCCACTGAGCAAGAGAGGTGATGACGCTATCCCAGTGGATATACAGGGCAGAAGATCAAACCAAAGAGGATCAACAGAAAGCCATGAAGTCTAATGGAATTTGTTGGGCTAGGTTTGGGGTTTCCTTGGGACCCATCACCACTTCCTTTCAGAATTGCTTCTTTGGATTCAGAATGTGTATTCTATGCCACTACAGTTTGTTTCATTATTATACTTTGTTTTTGTATCAGAGGCTCACAGATGAAGGGGAATTTTGCCTCAGGAAGTAGCATATCTTGATTCTTACCCATATGCACACAGGCACTCATACACACATCAATGAGGACAAGTAAAAGTGGAAAAAGCTAAATAAAAGTGGTGGATATAAATGCTAATATTTTGGATGCAATATAATACTATAATTCTGCAAAATGTAATATTAAGTGGAAAACTGGACAATATACAGGAATCTACTGTTTTTAAAACTTCACGTTAATCTACAATAATTTTAGTAGAAGTATCAATTTGAAAAATAATCCAAGACTACCCTCAGCAATATTTTTTAAAGTTTTATTTTAATGGTAGATTTTAGATGTACATAGTGATGTCATTCATCATAGGGGATTTGTACCTGTACATGATACATCTTGCTGCTTCTTTTTTTCCTGTCCCCTCCCCTCCCTCCATCATCCCCTCCTCCCTCCTTATTTACAAAAGCTTCATTTCTATTTTTTCCTTTCATTAGCAATTTTTGTTTGACAAAATATACATACATTTTTATAAAGATGCTATTTATATTAGCATATAATAAGCATAATGTTCAATTACTATTTAAAAATTAAAATTAGAAATCCTCTTATTCATCATTCACTTCCATATCTGTTTATGCTAAGCCATACTGCATAGGAAAATAAAGCAATTTGTATGCTTTTTCATTTTCACTCCACTTCAAAATCACACAATCAAAAATAACTTATTAAAATACTTATGTGACTATGTGGAAAGGGCTCTTGGGAATGCATTTCCAGAAAGGCAACTGCTGTTTAAACTATTTTGTTGGAAGGTTTAGAAGAAACGTACTTACAAAACCTAATATACAAGCACATATTTAGTGTATATACATAATAATGGATGGTTGGTTGCTTTATTTTTATATTTTATAATGTAATTTATAACTTATTTCTTTTAGGAGTGAACATGCCTGGTTCATTCAAAATATATAGTTGAATTTAAAAGCAACACGAAGTTTCCAGGCTCTACCTCCCCATAAAGTGAAGGCTGATAGCTTCACTGGCCAAATATTTTTTCACAATATTTGGAAGATTGAACTCTACACTTGCTACTGAGAAGCTACTCTATAATAGGGAAATTACTGATATAAGCTCCTCTCTGAATTGATAAAACTTTACTACCAACATTGTGCTAAGGAGGATCAGTGTACCGATTAGGTAGTTTTAATGCAAATTAAAATAGTTCTCATATTTAATTTCAGAGGGTCTGCAATGAAGCAAATCATACTTCTTAGAAATCTCATCCGATTTCTAGCGCTTTCTTCTACTATCCCAGCAGGTCTATATTCTGTTTAAAATGATTTGTCTTTTTCTGTGAGGGAGGTTTCTTACTGTTTCATGATGTGTGCTTCCAATCTCTACTGGGACTGTTTGCTTGACTGAAGACTAAAAAGCTGGTACTTCTGTAAAGAACACACATTTTCTGTCTCAACTTATGAAAGTTTAAATTCCTTAAGTTCTAAGAGTTTCTGTAAGAGCATCCTAAGTTAGTTGTCCCCAGGAATGAGGTGTGGATGGTTACATCTCCGCAGATGGGATGATTTTAACATTCCAGTCAGATTATTTTCCTGATTAAGTCTACTTTACTCCTGCTCATACACTTTTTTTTTTTTTTTTTTGAGACAGGGTCTCACCATGTAGTTCAGGCCAGCTTTGAACTCACTAACTCATTATGTAGCTCCGGCTGGCCTCGAACTCACAGTGATCCTCCTGCTTCAGCCTCCCAAGTGCTGGGATTACAGCGTGCGCCACCATGCCTGGCCTGCTCATCCACTTCTAAACTAGAATCATTCATTCAGAGTAAGAATGTCAGATACATACTCTTCAATATAATATGTTACAAATAAGAAATATTGCATTAGTTTCAATATCCTAATGCTGCACACAATTCTGAAAAAGCTATCAGCAGTTGTTGCCTTTCCCTAGCTGAGTACATTATAGAAAACTCAGCCAACTGAATTATGAACACTGGTATTATGACTGAAAGGAAGTCAGTGTGTATATGTTAGATTATAATACATTAATGAATTTATTTTTTCCTTTTTTATGCTATTTGGAATTTTCTAAGTGTAACAAGTTATTTTGAATACAGTGATGCTTATGTAAAATAACCTTTAGTATTTCAATATTTTCTCAGATTCAGGACAGTTTTTTTTCTCATGCAGTACCCTATGTGTGCAATGCATGGGATATTTTATACACATTTATGTCAAATCATTTTAATCTCTCATATTTCAGTTACTTCATCATATGAATTATTCTGTGGTAATAGATAATGTTTAAAAAAAAACTTAACATATACAGTTTAGAGATTTAGCACAAGTAGTAGAACGCTTGCATAGCAAGCACAGGGCTCTGAGTTCCATCTCCAGTACACACACAAAAAAATACCCCAGGGGCTGGGGATTTAGCTCAGTGATTAGAGTGCTTGCCTTGTAAGCACAAGGGCCTGAGTTCGATCCCCGGCACCACCAAAAAAAAAAAATACCCCAAAACACAAAACATAGAATAAAATTTTAAGTAAGCAAAGTTGAGAAAATATGAGATTCCCAGAAGCTTCAAATTCTACTTAAATATAGTAATAAAATAGTTATAGTTTATATATTACCAGAGAGAAAACTTTTTTAAGTAAATAGGAATAAGGAAGGCTAATATAGAAATGTGAATTTGAAATTATCTATAATTTAGATTATAAGGAAAGGAAATAATCATTGGCAGAATAAAATGGAAATATCAAAATATATTAGAAGCCTAAGAAAACAAGGCTGAAGTAAGCAAAATATCACCATGACTGCTGAACTCACTGGTTGAGGGTTTTGTACCAGATACTGTCACATGTACTTTACATGGATGTTATGGACTGTACGGTTGCCACTTCCACCCCCGCAAATGCATATGTTGAAGCCCTACCCCCAGATCCTCAGAACATAACTGCATGTAAAGGAGGCCATTAGAGTAGGTCCCAATCCACTCTGACCGGTGCTGGTAAAAAGAAGACATTTCTACACACAGAGAGGTACCAGGGATGTGCATGCACAGAGAAAAGATCCTGTCAGGATACAGCAAAATGGTGTCCCATCTCCAAGCCAAGGCAGACCCTCCAAGAATACCAAGTCTGCTCACATGTTAAGCATGGACCACCAGTCTCCAGAAACGTGAGAAATGAAATTCTCTTGCTTAAATTACCCGGTTAATGCTACTTTGTTATGGTCACATTGGCTTGAATAAAATGTTTAAGCTAATTATTATTCAAAGGCTCTGGATGTTATTATCATCTCCATTTTATAGGTGAAGAATTGAGGCAGAAGCATCAAGAGACTTGCCTAAGGTCACATAGTTGTGAGTATAAAAGCCCAGAATTAAATTCAGCCAGCTTGCCTCAGTCCAGGGCAGTGAGGGCGAATCTCTCAGAGATGGGTGCTCAAACTGCAATCCAAAATCCACTTCTCATCACAAAGTGCCAACACTGCAATTAAATCTGAATACTGAGGTTTTAGTTTAGAAAAAACAACTCATACATTAACATCTTTTGTCTTAAAAGAAAAACAAAGTGTGTGCCACAGGTTCGCCACCACTGCTTTAGGGTATTGTGGTTAACGATTAGTAACCATTCAGAATGGAGCAGCTCACTGGAAAACAATGGGTAGTAAAAACTCATTTGCTCACACTTCACTTATGTTTTAAACATTTACTGAATGTTTATGTGTAAAAGACATTTACACATTCATGTAAATTCACACAATTTCTTTAAAAAATTAGAATCTGGTTTCAGATAAAAATATGTGCACAAAAAAGAAGAAGGAAAAACATGTCCTCAAATTTTGAAAAATTTTTGTAGATATTCAGAGGAAGGAAGATCCCCTTGATCTGGGAAGTCCAGGAAAGTCTTGGAAGGAAGGTGGCATTTGGGGGGTTGCCTCTTGAAATATCTGCCAAGTAGGAATATGAAAAGCCAGGGGAAGTGGTATTCTATATGAGTAGAGAAGGATGAAGCAGAAAAAGGAAAAGAGAAGGGTCTGTGTGGGGAAAGAGTAAAACATAAGGCTTGGAAGCACGCAGGAGAATTAGAGTAGAAATTTTTAGGAGCTTTCTGCTTGCTGTGGAGGCTCATTCAACCAACAGAACAACTGAACTTGTATTTTCCTTTTTAAATCAAAAAAGAAAAATTGCTTCGGTTTGTAGGCTATAAAAATGAGAAGCAACTTCAGATTTACATTTTCATCACTATCTTATTGAACCTGATTATTTTAAGAAATAATTTTCAGTGGCTACATTATTTTTCATTTTACTACAGCTTTTAATATTTACACTAAAATATTACTATTGTAATTTCTTTTATGTTTTGTTCTCCCTGTGGTATGATTGGGGCAACAATTTCATTTTCTATCCAGGTTTACTCAGTTTAAAGTCAATAGAGACCATCTGTTTTGCCATCTAATCAGACTTCTCAAAGTATCCTATTACGTGGGATTTTAATAAGGAATAAGTGCTTTGTAGGATAGATTTCTAGAGCTTAGTCTTTCATAGAGTACAAAAGGTTTTAAATATTTTACGACAGTCACTGACATCTTGTATTTTTTTCTAAAGTCCCATGACAGAAACAGATCTGGGCACTGATTTACATAAACATGAACCACGGACACATTAAATCAGTGAGCTCCCTGCCCCGGTGTGTTCATTCCTCATTCTCAAGGACATGTACTTTATTCCAAACTTAACATATCAGTTTGTTAATAAGTTTTTTCCATCTAAATATTACTATTTTGTTTTTTATCTCATATACATATACCTTTTTCTTAAATTATGTTTCCTTTGTGGGAATAATTTTATCTTCAAAATATTAATGAGGGCAGCTTGGGGATTTAGCTCAGTGGTAGAATGCTTGTCTAGTAAGTGCAAGACCCAGATTTGATCCCCAGCACCCCCCAAAATTAATGAACTTATTAAAATACTTTCCTTATAGTCAAAATAACTTTTCAAAGTGTCATGGGGATGGTGAATGCCAATCATAGTAGTTGGGGAAACTGAGGCAGGAGGATACCGAAGTTTGAGTGCAGCCTAGATAACTTAACAATCTTGTGAGACCCAGTTTCAAAATAAAAATAAAAAACAAATGAAAGACTGGAGGCGTACCTTAGTGTGAAAGGCCTTGGGTTCAATCTTTAGCACTTCAAAAAATATATTTTTCAAAATACATTTAAATGTGTAAAAACTTCATCTGTTATTTGAATCTTTATGTATTAGCTTTTCTTTTTTTCTTCTTTTTTTTTTTTAATGGTACCATGGATGGAACTCAGGGCCTTGTGCTTGCTAGACAGGCACTCTCAACACTGAGCTAAATCCCCAGCCCCTATATTAGCTTTTCTTACAAAATACCCAACACCTACAATATGAAAGAGAAGAGGCTTACTTTGGTTCATAGTTCCAGTCCTCGCTCAGCTGGCACAGCAAGGATATTTAGTTCATGGTGGCCGGAAGCAGAGCAGAGGGACAGTGGCAGAGAACAGAGGGGCCAGAGACAACAGGTACACAAGCTCACATCACAAGCGCCCATAGCCCTGATCCACCCAGACATGCCCACATGTGCTCCGCCATGCACTTCATAATTCAACCAAGTTGACATACCGGGATTAGTGGTCACATATTTTGTCAGACACAGTCTCAGCAGCATGAGCAAATGCTTAGAAATTTTATCCTGGCCTGCCGAGTAGAGTATTTTGTACAAATTTATATATGCAGTTCTTAAAAGCCTTTTTTTAAACTACAAGAGAAGATGATACCCTGAGGGGTCTAATTTCCTTTGTCATCTACCTGAATAACTTCAATTAACATTAACACACACGCTAGCATAAGAGCATCTGCTTTGAATATGTAAAAGCAAGTGGTAAATGCTGGGATTGAAGGAAAAATCTGATTAGTTAAATAATACGCTGAGAAATGTCATTATGTAGGACAGCTCTCATTATACGGGTTGTTCTTCAGTGAATCAAATACCATAATTAAAACATTAAAGATTTAAAAAAAACCTCAGGTTTTTTTCTATTCAATTAAAAGGAAAAAATGGCACTAAAAATGTAATTGCATTTTATCAGAGTGACTTGATTTTAAATCAGTGCCAACATTAGAATTCAACAACCCTGAAATAAATCTCCTGATGTACTCAACAGCATAATATCACTTCTAGTAACATTTTTCTGGTCAACAGAAAGTATTTCATTAATAAATGTAACACATACTATTTTGTAATATTTTTCTTTTAATTCAACTACTACTGCTTCAGAACTAGTGCTTCAGAACTTGAGAGCATGAAATCCAGGTCATATTTTTTTTATCTACCATGAAGGGGAGTGTCATTTAGAGAACGGTGGGTATCTTCTACAGGACCCCTTGTTTGTACAGTCATTTTCATCAACAGTATTTTTCTCAGCAAATTCCCTGACAGATGGAAGGACACTTAAAGCTTCTGGATTTGCTCTGCATACATGGAAAATGCTAACAAAGAATGATTAAGTGGAATTTACTACCTTCTATTATTTATCTTAGCTAATAATACAAGACTTCAAATAATTTTTCTGACTCAAAGGCTTAAAAACAAATACAAGCAAAATGTATGTTGCATAGTTGAGCATTTAAACTTCTAAAACTATATTTAGCTAATGGTGTTTTAGTGAATCTGTCTATGGATTATCTGAGTTAAAGTTTCTTTATAAAGGAACACAGCAGTGTAGGGAAGTCAATTCTTAGTACATAGAATTGGAAAGGGTAAGTCTTCATGGCTAAGTCCTGGAAATACGGCCAACTTTAAGGGCACGCAACCTGTGCAGTCATATGGGGGCCTCTTGTCTAAAAGGGCAAGGCATTAATGTTTGCTGTTTTTGAAATCCTTAGTAATTTAAAAAAACCTGGGCCCCAAAGTTTCATTATTCACCAAGCCTCACAAATTAGGCAGCTTGTCCTTCTTAAAAGTATGATTTTTATACAATGTTGGCTGGTTTTGAGCTAGTTTATATTACCACAAATAATCTGTCAAATCTCCAACTTATATACTAATAGTTAATCTACTTGTACATAAATTATTTATGGTTTAGTTGAAGTCATTATTTCTGTTTTTTTTTTTTTAACAGTGCAAATGTCATTTTAGAAAAGCTAATCTAGCAAGAGAGAGACACATATTTCAGATGATATCTTGGTCACAGACTCCAGTTGGGATCTTTAAAATTCCTTTGTTTTCCATTGTATTGTGAAGAGGCAGGGGGATACAAGAACATGAAGACTGTAGTTTGAAAATGGGGATAAGACAAAGCATTCTGACTCCGTTCTGCGTAACTGGTATGTGGAAGTGTGCTAGTACTCTCATCACTTTCAAAAGAGCAGAAACTGTATACAGTTAATTGTATCATGCACATCCCAGGATATTCATGCCCTTAGTTTTTCAAAGCCCAGTTAAGAAATTATTGACACCTAAAACCAGAAGTGACAACCCAATTTACTTCTTGGAGGGAAAAAAGAGCAATCTGGAAACCTCTGGAAAAGCAAGTATGATAACTTGATGCTGAAATCATTTCAACATTGATGAATTCAGCCTACTGTCTCTAATAGATAAGTAGTAAACCATTTCTAAGACTGCTCTTCCCAAACAATAAAAGCATACCCTTAAACCTGACATTTCCACGCTGATGAATCTTAGATGAAATCATATGAAATGTCAAAATAAAGGCTGAAAAAAAATCAATAGTTGTGCAGATGAAGCTATGTAAGGTCAATAGTTTCATAATGTTTGTGACGGGCCACCCATGTTTTTTTGTGTGACAATACTTTTTAATGTGTAATAACTCCAAAGCACTGGAAATTAATTTTTTAGATGGAATTACCTCTTGACGGGATTTAATTAAATTCATTTTCCCCCTTACTGAGTTACAGAAGGATGTGGTAAATAAGCTGCCCCTTCAAGGTCAGAAATATGTTAGGTATCTAAGTCCAGGAAAAAAGGAAACATCCTTCTGGTTCAAAGGAGTGTCAATTCTTGTTCTCGTTTCCTCAAGAGAATCACACACTCTGTGTTGGGTCCTCAACCTCCCACAAACATACACGTGTTCAGTTGAAAAGGAACAGACAGTCTGTGAGAGAAGGACTCTGTCTCCCTCTGTGGAAACAGGAAGGCATATTTTCTACAGTAAGATAGAAACTGAAAAATGTTCATTAAATTAACCCAATAGTGGCTATTAGGTGATTTCTGGTTACCTGAGAAGAAGGGAGACTTGTGAAAAGTGGTGACAGCAATTAAAATGTATTTATCAAGAATAATGTGAAAAGAGTTTGTTGGCGGGGCACCAGAAGCTAAGTGCAAAACAGATTGGAAGCACAAGAGAATCATTTATTTTTGACCAATTAAGATTATGTGATCTCAATTATCTTGATGAATCTTTATTTAAATTCCTACCTAATTTTAAGCAAGTTCATCAAATGGCCCAAGCCTAAATTTCTTCACTAAGGAAATGGAATAGTAACAACTTGTGGGCCTTCCAATTCTATGAACAATGTCCTGCTATAGTTGTTGACTTTACATTTTGAGTTTTAAAACTTCAACAGTATAATGCTTCATGTCGGCATTATTTTGCTGTAGGTGGAACCTGTGGTTCCTCTATAGACTTAGGTATTTCTGTCAAACAGACTTCAGTTCCTAACGACGATGATGCTCACCTGTCAATTATGTATCCTTAAGTGTTCTGGCTTTCTGGCTCTTGCATCCTGTGCACGCAAGAGGAGGAATATTTTCAGAACATGCCTCTACAGGTCTTGAATTTACGTCTCCTCACTGACAACCCAAATGTAATCCCTGGATCCCTTTCCATGTAATGCTGGCTATGCGCAGCAGCTCTTCCCTAGCCTCTGAGTGTATCGCTCCTTGGGACTGCAGATTGCCCTGTAACCTTATGTTCCTTTCCTCCTCCTGCACGGGGAACACCCACAATATGCAGCTCTTGAAACTACAGCAGAGACAGCAGTTTCTGCGCCTAATTATCTCATCTCCTACAATCACCCCCTGCTTCTCTTTGTCCTGAATGATTTTTTGGAAGAATGTCAAGTAACTGTGCATTGGCATAGCCAGGATTATTACAGAATTTAGTTTCATCAGGGCATAAATAATTTTTATAAAATTCCTTGCATACTGATGAGTATAGAAACCCATAGTTGTGAATTTTTAAAACAATCTAGTATCAACTCATTCTGAAAATTATAACTAAGGAAGAAAAGAGAGAAAATCCTAAAATGATAAGTTTGGAAGAAATCTTATTACTCTTATTGTGATTGCCTTGATTACAGATGAGTTTCATAATAGTATTAGAAGTGAATTATTAAAACATCCATGTGGTTAGGTCACACATAAGGTCAACAGAGAATTAGCTTACACTTCTGTAGTATTTTGTACAAATGAACTTGAAGAATTGGGTGAGATAGAGAAAACTGCCGCAGGTCACCTTTGGTAGCGCTAAGCCATGACTGGAGGGATTGTGTTGATCACTTGTGAGAGATAAACTCAGGCTGCAGAAGACCATCACGGGGGTGACAGCTTCACACAGGTCTTTCTTTGTTCACATTTTTCTTTTTGTCTGTCCCAAGCTGCCAACTCTAAGTACTATTCAGGTGTATAATATGCATATGCATTGTTGCTTTAGGTTTCATAAATTAGTGTTGTATTGGAATGACTAAAAGTATATCAATGAATCAAAGAGGATGTAGAAATCAATATGGAGTTTTTAGAGACTACCTCTTTCTTTTTATAGATGAACAACCAGACAGCCAAAATGCCTACTCCAGCTTTCCAGGATCTCATAGCCAAATAATAGTAATAATAATAATAGTAGTAGTAGTAATAATGATAATATCTGGACTATTATTCCCTTTTAGAATCCAATAACAACCTTTTTGGGTTGTAAACATTTTTTATTTAACTAAATTCTTGAACACTGCTCAAAGTATTTATGAAATTTCCATTTATTGTGTAGTTCTTGAATTCTTAAATTACTTATAAACAGATCTAAAAACAAGGCTGATTCCATAGCAAGTTGGTATTATGACTATAATAATTAAAAGGTGAAATATGTGCAAAGGAATCTGAACCTAAAGATAAATGGCAGAAATTTACCATGGTTTGGAATAACATCATGCTCTTATGGGGTGCAGCAGAAAAAAATAAAATGGGACACTTTACAAAATGCAGCAGTGTATGGAAAGATACATTACTGGTAAAGGTTTCTCCTTGTGGCTAGAATACGATTTATTATTTATTTTCTTTTGATCAGTGTTCCCACATAAGCAGGAAGTACGTAAGTATGCAATGCATACCAGTGCATCTAAGTATATTAAGTACGTAAGTATGCAATGCATATCAGTGCATCTAATCGTAAGACATTTTCATTTTAAGACCTTTGCTTTACTATTAGAATGTGAAAACTCTCAATTGCCAATTTTAAGGGATTTGTAAAAATTCATCAAGTTTCCAATGAGCCTACCTCAATTATTATATAATTCTTAGTCTTTCTTTTTGTTTTACATGAAACAGTTATCTAAGCGGCCAGCTTAATATTTTCTCATATCTGGAGGGAAATATATTTAATAGAATTTAGTCAATCATTGCAATGTTGCCTCATTTTTAAACCATTTAGAAAATATAGCTCAACAATTTAGGAATTATAAATGATGTTTGAGAATCATTAATTGTATACAACTTATTAACTATATATTTAAGCAAAGAAATTTACATAAGCATTTTGATGCAGAATAAACTTTAATATTTTTGAGTTTAATGAAATATAGCTTAATGGAATACTACTACAAGGTTTGTTTTGAAATTCTATACAAACGTAATTATATAAAGATGCAAATGATGGTGGCAAGAACATAGTATGCAGGGAAAAAAAAAAACCTGGGTTACACACTGGCTGTGAGACTTTGCAGGAACCTCAATTCCAGTGTGTAAACTTCATTTTTCTAACCTGTGAAATGAGACTACAAACACTTTATAGGATTGTTAAAGGATTAAATGATATACTATCTACAAAGCTTTTCTTTTGCTCTACACTATTCTGAGCACATAAGTTTATATCAACAATAAAATTCCACTAATGTTTCTCTACTCTCTGTTTTCAAATTCATTTTTTAAGAAATGTAATATAAAAATGAAGTATGCAGTTTTTCTTATGTTATTATGCCCTGACTATATGCCAAGCAATTAATTTCAATAAGCAAATTGTTGTGCATTCTTTTCTGTTCCTCCTTTTGTTTATACAAACTTTATTTCTTATGACCCCATATTATGATGATTTGCAAAACTGAAGTGGAAACGGGATCGGATGATACATCTTGGTGTTAGTCTCTTAGATGGCAACATATATTATTAATCATCATCTAAATCTATGGGTTTCATAGATAGCAACCATAAAAGATGGTCTCCCAAACAAAGAACTCTTTATTCCTAGAAGAATACAACCAGTTGAATCTGTACAGGTTGATCTATTTCTACAGTGGTGAGTATGCTACCAGAAGTTGTAAACACTCTGACTTTTGAAGTGGAAATTTTAGTCACTATTGGATGCTTTGGATATATGAGGTACTTTGCTCTGAGCATCCAACGAATTAGCTCTTGGTAGATAAAGATGCATTTAAGTGTACTCTGAAAGCTTCATATATGTGTGATATTGTTTACAAATGGATGCCAGTCAGTAGATTATAGTTCCCCAATTTTTTCGGCAACCTTTCATCATCTAATTTTATTATATTTTCCTTAAATTCTGTTTCCTTTCTATCATCCAGTAACTGTTTAATTTATTTATATCAAAAAATTATTTCTTCCTTCCAACTTTTCACAAGTACTTTAGATTTTATTCCACTACTTCAAAACAAGTAATCTTTGCCTAATATTTGAACCTGTGATTCAGCATGAAAATTTTCATTCGAAGAATGAAAGAATTATACTTCTGCACCAAGAAATATAATTCAGCATGAATTACAGAAGCAATGCTAGAAGACATAAATCCTTAGTTGTAACTCTTACCATAGTTTCTGTGAATCAAATGCATTAATTGTTCTTTTCAGTTACTGAATTCTAACATTCCTCTTCTTTTACTCAATGTTCCTGGCTAGATAAAAGGAGAATCTTATAATTTGTATGGGACCACAAAAAAAAAATGACCGAAGTACTCTTGTGCAAGATGAATAAATCCAGAAAGATCAAACTACCTGATGTAAAATATTATCAAGCTATTGTATTCAAAACTACATGGTACTGGCATGAAAAAAGATACATCAACAAATGGAACAAAAAAAAAGCCAGAACAGATTCCAAGTGGTTATGGTCAATTGATTTTTGACAAAGTTTCTAAGAACTCCTAACAGAGAAGGTACAGTATCTTCAATAACTGATTAAATGATTTACTATTTACTAAAGCCTTTTCTCTATAGACCACTTTGTGTGTATTACATTATAGCAATGATTAAATTCAACTAATGCTTCCCCATAGTTTTCAAGACATTTTAAAAGAACATACTTGATATAT
This sequence comes from Hystrix cristata, assembly GCA_004026905.1. Classification (NCBI taxonomy): domain Eukaryota; kingdom Metazoa; phylum Chordata; class Mammalia; order Rodentia; family Hystricidae; genus Hystrix; species Hystrix cristata. The sequence continues at coordinate 61,835 of PVJO010005605.1, read as the reverse complement.
GCATCAGGAATGAAATTGGACCATTATTTCATATTGCATTAAAAATCATATCAAAATGGCTAACAGACTTAAATTTAAGACCTAAAATTGTAAAATTACCAGAAGAAACATAGGGAAAATGCTCTATAATATTGGTCTGGGCAGCAATCTCTTAGGCGAAACTTTAAAAGCACATGGGTAAAAGATTTAAACAGTCATTTCCATACAAAAACATGTGAATGGCCCACAGATACACGAAAAGATGATCAGCTTCTCTAACCATCAGGGAAAAGCAGATTAAAACCTTGATAAGAGATTACCTCATACCTACTAGAATGGCTATTATCAAAAAGATTGATGAAAGCATGTTTTTGAGGCTGTGGAGAAATGAAAAATCTTTGTACACTGCTGATGAAAATGTAAATAAATCCATTTGGGAAAATGGCATTGAGTTTCCTCAGAAAACTGAAAATACCGCACAATCCAATAAACTCACTTCTGAGTATACATCCAAAGAATTTTAAATCAGCATGTTGAAGGGACATTCTGAGTTCCTTGTTCATTTCAGCATCATTTACAACAATGAAAATATAGAAACAACAACATATGAATGGATAAAGCAAACAAAGTACATACATTCTTTGTACATGCATTCTTTAGCAAATATCCTATTTCCCTAAGCATCCCAGCCACCACTAACTACCACTGTATTCTCCATTTTTATAATATCAACTTCGTTAAATTCCACATATGTGTGCGATCATAATGGTATTTGTATTTCTGTGCTCAACTTATTTTACTTAACATAATGACCTACATGCTCAGTTGTAATGTCAGGCATAATATTATTCCATTCCCTTTTTTTTTTAACCTAAATAGTATTCTATTGCTTATATGTACCACATTTTCTTTATGAAGTCATCCAATGATGGATCCTTAGGTTGATTACATATCATGATTATTGTGAATAGTGTTGCTGCAAATGTGAAAATACAGATAATTTCTCTGACATAACAATTTAATTTCTTTTAGATTTTGCTGAGTAGTATGACATTTAGATCATGCATTTCACAGGCAGAATAAGTTCAAGAGTGCCACAGTTCAGTATAGTGAAGCTAACAAAGATATATTATTGATGAAAATGCAATGGGTATAGATATTAAATATTTTCACCAAAACAAAACTACATAAGGTAATATATATGTTAACTAGCTAGATCCTAATCATTCCACAATCTATAGTAGGTACTTAAAAACATCATATGGTACATGATAAATTCATGCAAATTAATAAATTTGAAATAAATAAAGTATTAACTTGTTTATGGAGAAAATAAAATGTGTATGTACATACAGTGGAACACTATACAGTGTAAGACATGAAGGAAAGTCTGCCATTCGTGACAAGATAGATTGGACTGGCAGGAAGGGAATTCTTTCAGTCACGGCAACATGCACGACCAGAGGACACTGCGCAACTTGAAACAAGCCAGACTCAGGAAGAGAATGCTGTGTGATCTCATTTATATGTGGAATCTAAAAAAGGTGATTTTATGGAAACAAAGAATGAGTAGAAAGCTAGTTACCAAAGGCTGATGGGGACAAAAAGGATGGGTGGAGGAAAGAAGCTGATAAAAAACCAGTACTAAGTTTAAGTAAAACTGAAGCAATAGGTTTAGTGCATGTTGATCACAGCTAATAGGGATGTACTCCATATTTCAAAATTGTAACCAGAATAGACTGTTAATATTTTCCTCACAAAAAATGTTAGTGAAGTGATTAATGTTAATTAACTTAATCTTCCCACAATGCACATGCACATCACAACATCACATTGTGCCTCATAAAATACATAGTTATCATTTGTTAATTAAAAATAAATAACCAAATTATTTCTTCAAAAAGTAGAAATGACATTATGGGATAAGATCAGTTTACTTGTATTATTCTTTTGTTGTTTATGTACCAGAGTTTTAGAGAAAATAATTCCTGTACGTGAAAAAGGGATGTTATGATTTATAATTATATATTAAGTTGGGAGCTTCTACTGTACATCATATACAGGAATTTTCTAAAAAATGAATATTATAGCAATTAAGAGAGAGAAATTCTTGCAAATGTGCATGCATAAACTTTTTTTTTTAATTTCAATTTTTACAGGACAAATTCTGAAAATAAACAATACCAATCAGCAGATTATAATGCATCACAACATATTATATTTAACAGAAAATCTGGAATTGGTAATTATAAATATTAAAATACAACTTGAAATCACAGTGCAGATAATAGCTTTAACACATGAAGGAGCATTCCCATGAAGCACACCTACTTTGAAAATGAAAAAAAACATATAATGTCACCATGAGCCATGTTAAATTGTATCTTTTTTTTTTAATTTTATTTTTTAACCAAGAACATGTATTGGTACATTGTCCATATATTGATCACATTTAACATGTTTGTTTTGTACCTGTACATGGTGTCTCTTGGTTCTCCCCCCTTTACCCTCCCCTCCCTCTGTTCCTTCCATTCCTATTTACAGCAGGTTTATTTACAATTCTCCATGATTTCCCTTGCCCCTTTCTTTCCGTTTTTTTCCCTTTCTGCTTTTTCCCCTTCCCTCTTTCTGGTACTCCTCTCCTTTGTATATTATCTTCCTTTTATATAATATCCCTTACACTACTTTGTCCTTATTTACAGTTATGGTTTCTCATATCAGACAAACGATTCAATGTGTGCTCATGAGTGTCTGATTTATTTCGCTTAGTAGTATATTCTCAAGGAACATCCATTTACATACAAATGACTCTAGTTTATCATTCTTTATGGCAGTGTAGTACTCTATTGTGTAGAAAAGCCACATCTTCTTTAGGCATTCATTGGTTGTTGGGCATTTGGGTTGTTTCCAAGACTTAGCTATTACAAACTGCGCTGCTATAAACATGGTTGTGCATATATCTCTGTGATATGATAATTTTAACTCTTCTGGAAAGATCCCCAGTAGGGGAATAGCTGGATCAAATGGAACCTCTAGTTCTAGTTGTTTGAGGAATCTCCATATTGATTTCCACAGTGGCTGGACCAGTCTGCATTCCACATGCCAAAAACTAAAACTAGATGCATGCCTCTCACCATGCACTAAAACTGAGATCGAAGTGGGTCAGAGGTCTAAACATTAAAACAGAAACACTAAATTTACTGGAGAATAGAATAGGAAGAACCCTTGAAGACATAGGGGTTGGGAAAAAATTTATGGACAGAACCCAGACCACACGGGAAACAATAGAAAGAATCAGTGCTTGGGACCACATGCTATTAAAAAACTTTTGCACAACAAAAGAAATCACCAATAGAGCAGGACGAAAAACCACAGAATGGGAAAAAATTTTTACTAGCTATCCATCAGACAAAGGTCTAACATCTAGAATATATAAAGAACTCAAAAAAATTAAACCTCCCAAATTTAAAGACCCAATCCAAAAATGGGCAACTGAAATGAATAAACATTTCTTAAATGAAGAAATAAAAATGGCAAATAAATATATGAAAAAGTGTTCAACATCACTAGTCATTCGCGAGATGCAAATCAAAACAACATTAAGATACCATCTCACTCCAGAAAGAATTGCATCTATGAAAAAATCAACCAACAACAAATGCTGGAGGGGTTGTGGGGAGAAAGGAACCCTCCTCCACTGTTGGTGGGAATGCAGACTGGTAAATTGTATCTTTGAAAGCACATCATAGATCTTCCACATGCAATAAGACACAGAAAGTCATAAAACACCATCACTGTCACAAAAAGAAAACACAAGATAAAAAAAATCGTATTATCAACATTTGTATTTAAGGACATAAAGTTCTGTAGGGCACAAAGAAGTCTATTTTTTCTCTGTTTCCATTTCCCTTCCTTTAAAAAAAAATGACATGTTTGCAATTTGTAGTGATTACATTCATTGTACTTAACACACCTTAATTCCTTTTGTATACCCTTCGTCTTTCTTCCTTTTCCTCCCTCCTTGCTCCATCTCTTGGTCCCCATCCCATGTGCAAAAAGTTCCATCAAGAAATCTAGACTAAAGTAAATTTCGAAAAGAGACAAGTGCCTTCAGAGGGGAGTACAAACTAGTAGCCATTTTCTTCCCTAAAGCCTCTGCTTGTTTGCATAGTGGGGAGAAAGAGTCCTCCCATTTGGAGAACAACTTTATTTAGACAATAATGAAAACATATTTTAAAAATTTGTATCAGCACATGTTTGTGCTACATAATGTTTATATTGCTTCTGTGGAGCTGGTACATACACATAATATATTTTAATTCTTTTTACAGCCCCTGTCCCTTTCCTCCCTCCCTCGCCTCCATCTCTTGATTTCTTCCCCATTTGAGAAAGAGCTGTCCCCCTACTGTCTATTATCTATCCTTATTTTGCTGTTTATTTATATTTTGTTTCTCATATAAAAGAAATCATGTGATATTTAAGCTTGTGTGTCTCATTTATTTGACTCAAGTTTGTCTGTATGTAAATGTTACATTTTCTTTTCCATTCATCTGTTGATGGACATACAGGCTGCTTCCAAGAGTTAGCTATTATTAATTGTGCTATAAACATGGGTATGCACGTATCATCATGATACGATATCTTTAACTCTTTCAGGAAGGCACTTAGGTGGGGAATAGCTGAGTCAAATGGAATTTCAATTTTTAGGTTTTTGAGGAATCTCCATACTTATTTCCATACTGGTTGTACTAGTTTATAATCCCACCAACAAGCTAGATCTCCCTACTTCTCAATTTATTCCACTGAACATTCTCTTTCTTATGTGACAATGTAAGAAGGCAAGAACAGTGCTGGAAAAATAAAGAAATAGGTTTCCTAGTTTTGAAGTACTCAGATATCAAAATCCCGTTGAGGAAATGCTAGATCCCACTTCAAAGCTTATGATATACCCACTTAATTATTAAAAAGATCAGTGAGTTAGCACTTTATACTTAACTGCCAGAAACAGGGAGCAGTCCATTGAAGAATAAACAGAAAGTCCATTGAAGAACTGCAGCCATGTGGTGGCACATGCCTGCAATCCCAGCACCCTGGAGGCTGAGGCAGGGGGATCAAAAGTTTAAGCCCAGCCTGAGCAAAATAGTATAGTACCAATTCTGTGGGAACCATAATAAATTAAAGAAGCATACAATAATCTCTGTAACTACTTGAAAAATAAAGACAGCTAAAGAGAAATAAGATGAAATATAAGAAAACACCTGATAATCTAAAAGGAGACAGAAAATGAGAGGTGAGGAACAGATGAAAAATAAAAACAGTATGAACATAAATTATATCCATTAGTATTTAGCTACAAACACATGGTCCAAATACTTCATTTAAAAGCCACAAATTTTCAGAGTGGATAAAAATACAATGTTCAGTTATACACTGTTTGTTGAATCTCATTTTAATACTAGGAGAGAGTTTAAAATGAAGCGACATGAAAATATAATCGCAATAAACTGATGTGACTGTATACAGGCAAAAATCAACATTAAGATGATTATTATTTAGCACAGATAAAGCAGGAAATTTCAAAATGCTAAAAGTATACATGAAGAAGACACAGCAATCATAAATATGTATGAAATTATAACATTAGTTCAAAATTCATGAGGCAAAAATAGACAAAACTAAAAAGAATAAATTAACAACAATATTTGAAGATTTGAATTCACCTCACTCAGTAATCTGAAGAAAAGAAAAAGGAAAAAAGAAAAAAATAGTACGATATTGAAGACATAGAGATTCTAAAAATTTGATTCTATCAATCTTTATAAAACACTGTAGCAAAGAGCTGCAGAATACAGTTTTTCAAGGTAGATGCATCTGTAGATCACATGCTGAACTATAATGCAAATCACAATAAAAGAACTGAAGTCACAGAGAATTAGTTATCTGATTCTAATAGAATTAAACTAAGAATCAATAGTAAAACAGCAGAAGTTCCTAAATATTTTCTTTAAAGTGAGTGAGCAACACGTGTGTAAGCAAGCCATAAGGCAAAGGACAAATCCCAGTGGAAACTAGAAAATATTTAGAACTGTGTGGCAACTGATATTTGTGAACTCCAATGAAAATAATGTTTATAATAAAATTTATAATTTTCAATGTTAGGAAAGAAGAGAAGATTAAACAAAACGACTTATGCTCAAGAATCAACAAAAATATAAACAAATTATGCACAAAGATAAAAGAAAGAAAGAATACAAATAGGAGCAGATATGAGTGACACAGAAAAGGGGAGTGCAAAAGCGAGTTTTCCTTAAGTCCACAAAACAGGTTGAGAGAAAATGAATGAAATAAACCAGACATGGTGACTCACACCCCTAATGCAAGCTGTTCAGGAGGCTCAGGCAGGAGGGGCACAAGCTCCAGACCCTGGCAACTTATAGACATGCTCTCCCCTAATGAACGAAAGAAAGAAAAAAAGAAAGAAAGAAAGAAGAAAGAAAGAAAGAAAGAAAGAAAGAAAGAAAGAAAGAAAGAAAGGAAGAAAGTAAGTCAGTGCTCCCTAACTTCAATTCCCAGTACTGGAAAAATAAATAAATAAATGAATAATTAAATAATAAAATAGCAATATTAAGGAAAAATGGAAAGAAAATGCACAAATTACTAATAACTGAAATATTAAAATCCTAACATAAGTATGTAAGTACAATGGACATTTAAGTACATAAGTACAGTGGACAGTATAAGTGCAATGGACATTTTGAACAACTTTTGTTGGTATTTGACAATTTAGATTAACTAGAAAAATGTCCCAGAAACACAATATTTGAAATTTTCACAAGAAAATACTGAATTCTTGAATAATTCTACATGTATTTGAACAAAGAAATTTATATTTAAACATTTTCATCTTGGCCTTTCTTTTTTCCTTGAGTTGCTGGAGACTGAATCCAGGCCTCAATCATTTAAATATTTCCACAAAGAAACTTCTAGGCCCATTTAGAAACACTGAAGAACTCAAATAGTCTATCAAATACAAATGACACAGAAAAACATGGTCAGAGAAAAGAAAAAGTGAAAACTCCCCAAATGGTTTTATGTAGGTATGATAATTTATTATACGAAAGAAATTTAGAGATCAAAATTTCTCATGAATATAAATGTAAAAATTTTAAACAAAGGGTTGGGGGTTTAGCTCAATGGTAGAGCACTTACCTAGCAAGTGCAAGGCCCTGAGTTCCATCCCCAGACCCCCAAAAAATTTTTAAACAAAATTTTGGTAAATTCATATAGAAACAAATAAAAACAATATATCACACAACTAACAATAAAGTTTATACCTGCAAGATTGGCTTAGCATCAAAAAAACAAAAAAATGTCAGATTAGGGTTCAAAAATTTGTCTATTTGATCAGAGAATAAGGAGAAAAAACCTGGATGATTTTATTAATAGGTACAGAAAAAGAACTGTTAAAATACTATGCCATTATGCACAGGAGGAAAATTCTTAAATCACATAAAGGGCATGTATAGATAGACAGATAGACAGATGACAATTAATTGTGTTTGCTTTCCCTCCAAAATCAGGACCACGACATGTAGGTCTACTATCATCACATTTCTTCTACTGGAGGACCCAGTCATCACAATAAGGCACAAAACAGGAATGAAAGGCATAAACATTAGAAATGAAGGTGTAAACCTACCTTTACTTATAGATTATATGACAGTGTAATGGAAAAAAACTAAGAGATCTTATAATTTTCAGAAATTATAAGAGATTTAAAGTTATGGGACACAAAGTTTATATACAAAAATCATTTGTATTCCTATATACTATCAATGAAGAATTGAAAAATAAATTTTAACAATTAGAAGACAATAAATAAAATAAAAATGTGCAAGGCCTCAACAGTGAATCTACAATACACTGTTAAAATAAATTAATTCTAAATATATAGAGATAAGCTACAGCTATTGGAAGGCTGATATACTTTGTAATGATAATTTTCCCTAAATTTATTTTAAAAACACAATGTATTCTCATTCAAAATTCCAGTAAGTTTTTCATGTGTTTTTGTTTTGTGTTTATTGAAATAGAGAAATTTATTATAAAACAAATATAAAAATGCCAAAGAACTGGAAGAGAAAACTAGTCTTGAAAAAAACAAATGTTGCACAAATATTCCAAGAGCTTTCTAAACTTTTAACAAAGCAACAATAATGAAGTCACTGTGGTACTTCACAAATATATCAAGCAAACAGACTAAGTCCACATATGTTCCAGTGATTTGAATTTTTAAAATTTCTTTCAAAATTGTCAATTCAATCCAAAAAGTGAGAGGGTCTGTGTTTGTTTTATTTTGATTTTGTTAATGGTGCTGAACCAACTTGATATTCCTATACAAAAATAAAACAAAATATTGAGGGAAATCCATCATGGCCAATGAGAGGCAGAAGTGGGCAAAGGAAGCTTAGAGGAGAATCACCAGAAAACACACATTTAGTAATGGGGGAGGCAAACCTAGCCACATAGGAAGGATCACAACGAAGGAGAAATCTACTATAATGAATCCAACATTGGGGTAATTAGAAAGGGAAGCAGGGATGTGTCTGGCCTGCGGCACCCTTACGCCCCAGATCTGGCAAATATGCCCTCTTGGGAGAGGTTCAAACATCTCAGGGAAGGAATTGGTGTACCAGATGCCAGTTTCCTAGTCTAGGTTCTGATCCTATTCTCCCTAATCCTTGGGCGAAGAAATCCTCCAAGTGAGATATTCACTTGGCAGAGAGGAAGAGGACTAAACCAGTGGCATGTGTGTGAGAGAGAGAGAGAGAGACAGACAGACAGAGAGACAGAGAGGACACAGAAAGAGACACACACAGACAGAGAGACTGAAAGAGACAGAAGCAGAGAGAGAGACATAAAGGAAGGTTAGGGATCATCAGACCAAAGCAGACACTCCCCTACTGTTCTCCCAAACACCAAGGGGTTTTGTGCTTGAGTGATATCCTGCCCAGCACTATTCAGCATCAGCATGGGAATACCCCTCCCCCCACCAGAGTGCTGCTGAGTGTAAGGAGCCCCAGACATCATGGGGCCCACCTGCAGAAAGGTGACAGCTGTGTGGAGGACAGAGAAGGAGACTAGGGCAAAGAGAAAAAGAGGCATGGCTTAGCCAGATGATAAGACAGTGCACTCAGCTGGAACTCTACAGCTATAGACCTATAACCCTGTATTTAACATATCTGAGAGATGTCTGCATATGTGAAAAAGAGAGAATTAAGGGCTGGGGATTTAGCTCAGTGGTTAGAGTACTTGCCTAGCAAGCACAAGACTCTGAGATCGATCCCCAGGGCCTTGGAAAAAAAAAAAAGAGAGAGAGAGAATTAGTGGCTTTCATGGACAAATCAGAATAACCCCCACCAAAACTGTGTACAGTTGATGCACCTAAAACCTCTAAAAACTATCAAGAGCAGTCTAAATACAAAACTGTTATAAGGAAGGAAATCATAAAGATCAGAACAGAAGTTAATAAAATTGGCAATAATCATATGAATAATCAGGGAAATGAAGAGTTCGTTCTTTCAAAGGGTAAATAAAATGGATAAACAGCCAAATTTATTCAAAGAAGGAAAGAAAAGATCCATATAAACACAATTAGGAAAGAAAAAGGCAAAATCACAATACATACCAGCAAAATTCAGAGGATTATAAGTAATTATTTGAAAACTGGCATTTCAATAAATTAGAAGAAATTTTTAGATTCCTAGAAACATGTTAATTACCAAAACTGAACTAAAGAGACACAAAATTTTTGAACAGTGCAATAACCGACACACTGACCAATGGAAAAGAAGAGGTGATGCAGGAACAACCTCAAATGTCAGTAGCCAGCTGATTTTTGACAAAGAGGCCAGTAATATATGCTGGAAAAAAGATAGCCTCGTTAACAATGGTGCAGGGAAAACTATTATTCACATGCAGAAGAATGAATCTTGATCCACACCTCTTGCCCTCTCCCAAAATTGAAATAAAGCAGATCAAAGATCTATTTACAAAAACAGAAATAGTAAATCTACTGGAAGAAAAAAATTGGTAAAACTCTTCAAGACGTGGGCATAAGCAAAAACGTCCTGAAGAGAACCCCAATTTCACAAGAAGTAATACCAAGAAATCTACGTATAGTATTAAATTAAAAAGCTTCTGCACAGCAAAGGAAACAACCAACAGAGTGAAGAGAAGAAACACAGAATGGGAAAAATTTTACCAGCAACTTCTTAGGGAACATATATTTAGAATATACAAAGAACTTAAAGAATATACAAAGAACTCAAGAAAATCAGATCACCTAAAATAAAATACCCAGTCAGAAAATGGACAACTGAATAGATATTTCACAGAAAGCAGTAAATACAAATGAAATACAAATTAATAATTACAATAAATTAAAGAAAAAATGCTTAGTTTCATTAGCTATTAAATAAATGTAAAAACGACACCAAGAATCCACCTTACATCTATGAAAGAATAACCATTATGAAGAATTCGAAATGATCAAGATATAATATGTATATATATCATCAAATCTCCAAGCTAAATGTAAGCATGTAGGCAAACATACACTAATAACAAAGTTTAATATTGACATTGCAAAAATTTAGTCACATCTTCAAGCTCCTTCTCTGATTCTTGTTCTTTTACAATTCTCACTACATCTGCAGTTATTTCATTGAAGTCTTGAACCTGTCAAGGTCACGTATGAGGGTTGAAATAAGCTTCTCCCTTAAAAGCTCATTAATGTTGATATTTTGACAATCGCTTATGAATCATGGATGTTATTAATGTCATCGAAAATGAATCTTTTACACAAAGTTCTCAAAGATCAATCAAAAGAATCATTGTTTATGGCACATATAGCTCTAGGAAACATATTTCTTGAGTAGTAAGACTTGAAAGTTGAAATTACTTCTTGACCTATAGACTGCAGAAAGTATGTTGTGTTAGGAGGCACAGATATATTAATCTCATTGTACACTTTCTTCAGAGCTCTTGGGTGACCAGGAACATTGTCAACGAACACAAATATTTTGACAAACAATATTTTGAAAGGATGTTTCAAGTGGCAAACTGATGTACCGACATCCAGTCTGTTTCTCCATTTACAGAGCACAAGTAGAGTAGATTTAGTGTAATTCTTATGGGTTCTAGGATTTTCAGAATGGTACGTAAGCACCAGCTTCAATTTAAAATCATTTGGGGCTGGGAATGTAGCTCAGTAGTAGAACATTTGTCTAGCATTTGGGAGGCCCTCACATTGATCCTCAGTACCCCCAAAAGAAGTCACCTGTTGCATTAAAATCTAGTAAGAGAACCAGTCTGTCTGTTGAAGCTGAGAAGCCACACATCGATCCCACTCCTGCAGCAATGAAAGATCAGTATGACATATTCTTCTAACACAAGGCTGTTCGTCTACATTGAAAATCTGTTGATTAATGTAGCCACGTTCATCCATTACCTTAGCCAGGTCTTCCCCATAACTTGCTGGAGCTTCTATTTGGGCATTTGCTACTTGAGCACCTTGAGTATTTGCTATGAAGATCACTTCTTTCCTTAAACCTCATGAATAACCTCTGCTCACTTCAAACTTTTCTTCTAGGGCTTCCTCACCTCTTTTGTTCTTCAAAGAAATGAAGTGACATCCTTGCTCTGGATTAGGGTTTGGCTTAGGCTGGTGTTGTGACTGGTTCAGTATCTGTGCAGACCACATTAGCAATAAGGTTATTTCACTTCCCTGTCACTTTTGTGCAGCACATCTACTTTCTGTCAAAAACATTCTTTTCCTTTTATAACTTACTTGGTTTAGAGTTTGGCACAAGAGGTCTAGTTTTTGGCCTCTTTTGAATTTTGACATGCTTTCCTCACTAAAGTTAATCATTTCTAGCTTTGATTTAAATGAAGAATTACTTAAACCACAGGATATTACAGAATAATTAATTGTTCTAATTTCAATAGTGCTACACCTCAAAGAATAGCAAAGCCCAGGTAGAGAGAAAGAGAGAGAGAGAAAGGAGTGGCCAGTTTACATAGCAGTTAGAGCACACAGGGATATAATACTAATGAAAAAGTTTGAATTGTTTTGAGAATTATCAAACTGTGACATAGAAACAAACAAAAACTGAACACAAGCTATTGAGAAAATGTCTCCAATAGACTTGCTTGACACAAGTTTGCCACAAACATTCAATTTGCATAAAGTGTAATATCTACATAAAATTTTCAATAAAGGAAGTACAATAAAATAAGGTATACCTGAACAAGGGGTTTTACATGCATGAGTCTTCAGAGAGATTAGGGCAACTGTAAACAATTGCCAAAGTTTGAGGAACACACATAGGTTGGAGAGAGAACATGATAGGTTAATGATAGCACTTCAAAGATATATCTGCATTATTGTTTGGAACTATACATTTGCATTTCTTTTTTTTTAGAAAAGGAATGACTTTAAGTCACTCCAGTGCCTGTCTTCAAGAAACGGGAACCACATGCCGGCTATTTCCATGCATCAGGATGGAGAAGAGAAGCAAGAGAAATTATTTTTCCAGTTTTGGTAGTTCAAGATACAGGCTTGCAAAGGAACCCAAATCACCAGAGTTGGGAGGGAAACTATTACCATAGTACCTAACGCTTCATCTCTTTTCTTCCATACTAACTCATCAGGTTGCTCAATCTGTCTTCAGGGGAAAATTATAGTCAGACGACACTATGTATGTGTATGCGTGTGCCTGTGTGTGTGTGTGTTAATAACACTTTACCACAAAGACATTGGCATTAGCTGTACATGGAACACAGATGTCTATAATATTGCATAGGCAGCTAACCATACATTAACAAATCTGAGAGGCAGAGGGTGTCCAAAATAGCATGCTTTGCCAATTACCATTAAAGGAAAAAAACAAGACCTAAGTGTGTACTATATTTGTGATTATTTATTAGATCTCAGATCCAAAACAAGCTCTGTATTTCTAGAACAAGGCATACAGTATTCCTAGTTGCCACAGTCTAAGGCCAAATTACGAGGGAGGGAAACATTCATTAAAGATCCTCCCTTTTTGTGGTGAGACCTGATTTAGATTAAAATTTATCTTTTGTAAATTTGTTTCCTAAATTTCTTTGGTTATTAAGGGCCTTTAAGGAGAATTAGCCATCTGAAAAAAAAAACAAAACAAAAAAACCAAAAAAAAAAACAAGGAAGACATGTGGCAATTCCAAACTAACCTCTAAGAAAATTGTTGATAAGCAAGTGACCCTTCTGTGCCTAAACAAAATCCAAATTCATATTCAGCCCAAAAGCTTTCGTGACATTGCTTCTCTTCTCGCTTGAAGGCACAAATCTCCCTAGCACTACTCTACAATAAACTCTCCCCAGACTTCTTCACGGCCTCGTGTCCTCACTGAATTCCTCCATCAAACACGCTACGCCAAGGACCCGGCAAGGCTGCTTCCTCACGGCGTCAGGACCCGCTACCTGGTGACAACTGGACTCTACTCAGGGATCTTAGAGACTGACAGAGTCACTACTAAATGATTATTTCAAGGAGAAACAAACAGTTAATAAATATTTATGGAATTATTTCTATATTTAAGAGGCTTCAAGGACATTTTAGACACCAATAAATTAAGTTAGAACCTGGATGGGCCAGGACACATCAAACATTTATGTGCTAAGGATTAGCGTCTGTGGATGGTTTATCATGCTTAGGCCGGAGGAAGACATCCTTGCTCTTCCTTTCCTTACAGACTGAGCTCAAAGTGAGTAACGTGAGCAGTAATGACTGGTTAAAGCCATGTGATCAGACTATTTTGTGCCTAAAAATCATGCTTTCATTTCAGTATCAATTTTGTGGGCAAAAAGGAATACTAGATTGTATGTACTGTTTTCACATTTCCACAGGAAGAAATCAACCACTTTCACTTTGAACTTTCAGGTTATCTAACACCCGGGGAATATTTCATAAAGCACATTTTAATCTTAGCCTCCTTCTCAGACTTTTTCATGATACTTGGTATGTGATCCGCGGTGGCTTGCTTTTTCAATTGAGAGGGTTTTTCCTTTCGAAAGTATACGTGTTCATCAGCAGGTTTCACAACACCCATTAACTGCTAGCAAATTTACTGTGAGATAGCATTTCCTGTATTGAGTAATTTAAGGCGAGTTTTCTGACATTTGCAACATAAACATTTTTAACAGCGATAATATTCTTGAAAAGGTAGGGAAGAATAGACTTTAGTATACACAAAAACAAGGAAGGTACGGGTTAAGAAATTGACTTTGCTCTGCAAGAAAGAGGCACTGGAATATTTTGATCAGAAAAGTTGTATAATGAACCTGCCTGCTTTTTGAAAATGTATTAATGAATCTTTGGAATAAATTTGGTTCACAAAAGTATACTGTGAAGTTATTATTTGATAGTTCAATAACTTCTGGCTACTGCAAATAGTTAAATCAAGGATCTCTGAAAATACTTTTCATTTTATTTTGCTTCAAATTACAAAGGTAGTTACCGGAAGTATTTTGTTTGTTCATCATAAATTTTACTAGACATTTTCTCCAGGGTCTCATTCTGTCAAAATGTGTTTGCTGATTATACCTTTTTCTCAGTTCTTTCACTTAGTATTATTGAAATTATACTAAAATTTATCTCCTAATTAGTGGTGTACCTCTAAGAGAAAAGACAAAAGCTAATTAATCCATAGGAAATATTTGAATATATAATCAAAGAATGAGCAACTATTAAATTAATTAAATACATATTTTCAGTGTGTAACTGAGATATTTGAACTCAGTATACGTAATATTTTAAGTATATTAATCAATTTTTATATATCACAGTTTTGTACTTTTTTATTTAAATATAAGGACTTCTTATTACTGATTCGGTATCCTTCATCCAAAATGTGTGAGACAGGAAGTATTCTATTCCCCCAAATATTCATTTTTTTTTTTATTTTGGAGTACCTGCAAATATATAATGAGACATTTTAAGAATAAGAGACATCTTTAAGAATAAGCTCCAAGTCTGAACACAAAATTGTTTTATGTTTCACATATATATCCTAAAGCTAATTTGACACAATATTTTAAATAATTCTGTTCATGAAACAATGTTCATGGTTTAGAATTTCCCACTTGTGGCATCACCTTAGTTGCCAAAAAGTTTTAGATTTTGAAGCAATAGGAATTCTGGATTTTCAAATTAAAGATGTGCAATTTGTATTAAGTGATTTACATTTAACTTTGAAGTTATTAAATTGTTACTGAGACAGTAAGCTTTGTCAAGTAATTATTGTACAATAATGTATTAATCAAAAAGTTTGGACGAGTGCCCTGCCCACATTTTTAATAAAGTAAACAAGTTTCCCCGTGCTCTTTCCAATAAATTATAATTTTGGATAAACAAGGAAAATCTTTGAATGTTATTTTTATGTGCCTGTACTACAGGGTGTGTGTGTGTGTGTGTGTGTGTGTGTGTGTGTGTGTATATATATATATATATATATATGTATATACTACATAGAATCTGTTTTTAATAAATAATAAAGCATTTTATTACATATGTCACATAGCAATTCAAATTTGTACCTAACTGAATTACAAAAAGCAGAGAAAAATATATTAAATGTCAAATCTACAAATCTAACATTCACAAACCATATTGCTTTTGCCGTTATGTGGCAATTTTGTTTCTAATTCCTCTACGCAAAATAACAAAAGCAAAACTCCAACAGAATAAATAAGAGATATGGTTCGGCCTATACATTTAAACTCACATACCTATGTTGAAACGAATCATAATTTGTTTCACTAAAAGTTCTTTCTGAACTCAAGGGCCTAAGAAAGTCAAACTAGTATTATGTTTTACAGTTTTGATTAAAAATCACTCCTTGAGTGCACATGATGTTTCAGGTTCTGGGTGGTGAAAAAAATAATAAATAATCACTATCAACTGACCAATTATCTATGATTAGTGAGTTAGCCCCTTAAACTTATAATTACAAAGTAAAGAAATAAGTTCAGTAACAGAAGTCTGTAGCATAGCACTGTACATAAAACATTCATTTTCTTTTTCTGTGTGGATCATATTAATGAAGAAGCCACAATTGAGTTAGATTTTGATACACAAGTGGGATTTAGTAGAATAGTAAGATGGTAAAATAGACTCTGTGCAAAACATACTCGAAATAGCCACAACACACATGTTTCATTGAGAACTAAAAAAAAAATTGTTTTCTGCCTCCCCCAGTAAAATGTAAGCTGCTTGAATGCACAGATTTGCTTTATTCTCTGCTGTACCATATTGCCTAACACGTTCCTTGGCACATAGTAAGCATTCAACTAGTGTGAAATATACAAATGAATGAAGAAATGACTGATTAATCATCACACTTTACTACAGAAGTGCTATTACTTGTAAATAACATTATAAAATAATTATGGCTTCTAATTAAAATTGAGGACATGAAGGATATATAAATCTTCTTATCAATATAGATGACTTTCAACACAATATTGGTTTCAATGAATGCTCCAAATGGTGAAATTATTTCCATCATTGAGACTCATCTTTAGTTAAAATTATATATATGTGTGTGTGTATATATATATGTGTGTGTATATATATACATATATATATATATACACATATATATGGTTGGGTTTGGCAATGATTTATTAGGCTACGAAAAGCACAATCCATGAAAGAAAATGCTGGACTTCATTAAAATTAAAAATTTGCTCTGATAAAGACATTATGAAGAAAACAGGTAAGGCAGACACACAAGCTTAAATAACACATGGTTTCTCTTAAATGAAAAACCCAAGGCATGCACCATTTGATGGCTTGAGGCCTAAAAGGAATAAAGCAGCAGAGAAAAGGTAAATTCCGCCTTGTTTCTTCTGCAGTTGGGACACAGTATTCCCACCCCGGGACACCAGAACTCTGGGCTCTCCAGGCTTTGGGCTCCAATACTCACTCCAAATAGCCCTGCCTGTGCTCGGAGACCAAGAGTTTAGCCATCAGCTGCTCTGGTCCTCAGGCTTTTAGATGTGGACTATGCCACACTACTGGCAGTATCCAATGTTTCTGTTCTTCAGATGGCCTGCTGTGGGCTTTTCAGTCTTCACAGTTACGTGAGCCAGTCTCCTAACAAACCTCCCATCCTGTGTCTATGTCTAGGTCTCCGTGAATCTAAACCTATATCTGCACCAATATCTACACCTAGGTCTATGTCTATCCTATTGACTTGTTCTCCCTGGAGAACTCTGAGCAATAGACCACTTTAACATCTTGTGTCGGATTTCTCTACTTTATGATACATTTGAATGTAAAATGATGAGTTCCTTCCCTTTCAAAAATTCTTATAGTCCCCTTCCCCTGCTATTATTCCAGAGAGACTTTATAATTAAGTTTTCATAGTTTAAGTGTTCCCTTAGGAGTTGGATTAGGCTCCGTTAAAATTCTAAGTTATTTAAGAACAAATTATCTTTATAATATTTAGCTTTCCCGCATCAAAATCTTTTAAATTATTTTTTATTTTTTTTTTTTTGTGGTGCCGGGGATCGAGCTCAGGGCCTTGTGCTTGCAAGGCAAGCACTCTAATCACTGAGCTAAATCCCCAGCCCCTTAAATTATCTTTCTTTCAATGTTTCTGTAGGAAATGATTTCATTTTAGACTTGGTTAACACTTTCAACATTAGAAAAGAAGTTTTTTAGTGTTCCCAGATGACATCTTAATTCAGTCTCTCCTTCCTCCAGTTTTGTTACTTGAGTGAAGATTCAATACACTTCGACCTTAAATTATACAGTCATTTCTTTTAACCACATAATAATTATAACTATTTGCATTATACTTATTTTCTAGGAAAAAAACCGTTATATGATTTGGAGTATTTAGCTAATAAATAACCATGTTGGGTGAATGCTTACATTTTTGGAATCCATAATATGGTTTATGTTAACATGACCAATATTTACATGGAGAACAGAAAATTCCAAATATTGTAAGGAATTACCCTTCTCAATGAAAAAGTTAACATATTTTTTCAGAACATATATACATATACATATATATTTAAGTAGTTACTTTCTAGAATCACTGGTTTGCATGAGAGCAGATTTAATACAGGTCAAGTCCGAATTAGAGCAGTCACACACACAAGCCAAATACAGGAAGAGTGCAGAACATCTATCTATGCTGGAGACCCACAGGATCCAATCAAAGGCTGGGAGCCCATGGCAATGTCCCGTGTACATCCGTGTCTGCACTAAAAGGCTGAAAAATTTATACTGGAGCCAGGGTATAATGCTCATGGTGGAGATGAAGACCAGAGCTCCCGTGAAGCAAACAGCAGTCATTCTTGAGGACAGCAAGGCTCTGAGCTCCTGCTAAGATGAGACCAGCCAAATCCCCTTCAGCAGAACCAGCCCCAACAAAGCTTCTCCTGGGAAATAGCAGGCCCCTATCTTCTGCTCCCATTCTCCTTTACGTTGTGTTCACAACAATCCTCAGGTGGATCTTCTAGGCCCAGAACCACGATAACTCAGTTCAGCTGGGCTCAAGTTGACCAGTCATTCTAACACACACACACACACACACACACACACACACACACACACACACACACACCCACCCACACACACACAACTAATTAGCACTTGCTGACTAAGTCTTTAATTTTCCAGGAAAAGATCAAACTGTCTAGCAAACAGAAATATTGTGGAGGTAAGCAATGTGATGCCATCCCTGACATTTTAATTTTTTAAAGGTTGTTACCTATAATTAATGCTATGAGCCACTAGATATGATGCTTTTCAGGGCAAACACAATATATACCATTTAAAAGTAGCTGTCATTCTGACAGTAACTAAAAAGAATTGTCTGTGGTTCAAAATATCATTACTTAAGAAAATCTTGGTGTAAAATCATCATTGCTTATGAAAATCTGTGTGGACATATTTATAGTGGTTTAGAAAGAAATGCTACTCTATTTTTATTATTTTATTTTGACAAGAGTTATTCATTTTTCCTACTTTCAGGTTGTATCAAGAAGAAAAGCAAATTTAAAAATAAAAGCAAGACATCATCTTCACTAAGAAATCATTAAATTGCACATGTTCTGACAAAAATAACCCTGAGTTATCAATGTGTCTAATTCTGAAATATTGCAGGACAAAGGAAATAGGACCTTAACTTGGCAGAGACCTGATGCCTGGGAGTTGGACGATCACTTTGAATCTCAATATAAACTTGAAAGCAAGAAATATAGTCAGCAGTCCTCTTTTTAAAATGCATTAATTGGCATATGGAACAAAGGTTCGGTAGTAAATGAGTACTCTGCATGTACAAGTTACTAGCTATTTCATTTATATAAATGTTTAAATTCTTTTTTTTTAACTAACAAATGTTAGTGAGGCTGCTTGAAAAAATGGAATCTTTCTACACTGTTGGTGGGAGTCTAAACTAGTACACCTAATATGGAAATCAGTGTGGAGAGTCCTCAAAAAACTAAAAACGGAAATTCCATTGACCCAGTAATTCCCTTCTAGATATCACATTACAGTGATCACACATACTCATTTCATACCAGCACGATTTATAATAGCTAAATCTTGGAAACGGCCTACATGCCCATCAACATATAGGCATATAGGCCATGAAGAAAATGTGGTATTTATACACAATGGAGTACTACTCTGCCATAAATAAGGACAAACTTGAGACATTCATAGGTAAATGGATGCATCTTGAGATCATAACATTAAGTGAAATAAATCAGACACACAAGCCTAAATATTGCACAGTTTCTCTTGTATGAGAAACCCATTATATAAATAAGAAGCTTAGGGCTGGGGATTTAGCTCAGTGGTTAAAGTGCTTGCCTTGCAAGCACAAGGACCCGAGTTCAATCCCCAGGACCAAAAAACAAAAAAAAAAAAAAAGAAAGAGAAAAAGAAGCTTATAAGCATTTAGCTTTTATGCTCTTTCTCTGCTAGGTGATGTGGCTTTGAACATGCTTACAATAAGATACCATGAAGCTCAATATGTAGGTGAAAGATCCATAAGTATTACAGGACAAATATCAGAATCATCATATAATTATTTAAATTAACATCATTTCAATGTCTCATGTAACATTGTTTCAAATGAGCAAGAATTTTCTGGCATGGTGCTTTAAACTATTCAGTCCTCTAAAGAAAGACAGCCACATAAAAGCTTTCATTTATCTCATAAATACTTGTTTATCATACCATAATCAGCAGAAATAAAGATGTAAGCAAATTAGATTACAGGACGATGAAAAAAACAGACTGACGTGGCTAACAGCATAGTCTCTAGGGACAAACTGCTAGTGTGACACCTTGTCCCCACACTTCCAAGTTATTCGACTGTGATGGACAAGCTATTTATTCTTTCTTCTTGAGACATAAATGACTGTAAATACATTTGAATACTGTCTGACAATAAGAGTCCTGTATTTTTTAATTAAATTAATACTAAAGAATCTAGAATCGAGGAGATAGAAACAATTAAATCTGGTTATTCAACATGCTGAACTCACAGTGATTGTTGGGCTGAACTCTAAAAGCCCAGCAGGCATTTGAGAAATAAGAGGAAAGAACCACCTGAATCATGGACTAACAGAGAAAATGTAAAATACTTAAAAATAAAACATGCTTTCCAACCAGCATTTGCCATTCTGTTTTTTACATATCCTGCCAAGATCTGAAAATCTCAAAATAATAGGATAAAGCAGGCAAGTGGCCATTTCCCAATCTGGTTTTCATTCCAAGAGTTCTGTTTGGACCAAGGGAAACTGTCATATCGAGTTTCCAAGGCTGAGCAGAATGGCTTCCTTTCAACAGGAAAGACTAAGTGTGGCAGGGTAGGGGGAGTCACAAGCTGCAGGAAGCATGCTATTTAGTGGATCTTTTTTTCTAACCAGATCATTTTTATTTTTAATAGTTCTTATATTACTTTAGGGAATTTGTCACAATCATGAACAAATACTGATACCTTATTATAAAATTCCATATTTTATCCAAACTTCCTTAGATTTTTTTTTAATTTTTACCAAGAATGTGTGTTGGTACATTGTATACATAATGATCATATTCATCATGGTTATTTTGTATCTGTACATGATTTATCTTGGTACCCCCCCTTCCCCACTGCTCCCTTCTGCTCCCTCCTTCCCTTTTTACAGCAAGTTTATTTACATTTTTCTATTTTTTCCCCTTTCCCCTTTCTTTCCTTTTTCCCTTCCTTCTTTTCCCCCTTCTCCCTTTTTAATTCCCCTCTCTTTTGAATATTATCTTCCTTTATATAATATCTGTTACACCTCTTTGTCCTTATTTACACTTATGGTTTCTCATATCAGAGAAACAATTCAATGTGTACTCAAGAGTGTCTGATTTATTTCAGTTAAGAGTATGTTCCCAAGGTACATCCATTTACCTATAAATGTCTCTAGTTTATCTGTTTTTATGGCAGAGTAGTATGCCATTGTGTAGAAAAACCACATCTTCTTTAGCCTTTCATTAGTTGTTGGGCATTTAGGTTGTTTCCAAGACTTAGCTTTTACAAATTGTGCTGCTATAAACATGGTTGTGCATATATCGCTGTGGTATGATGATTTTAATTCTTCTGGGAAGATACCCAGTAGAGGAATAGTTGGATCAAATGGAACCTCTAGTTGTAGTTTTTTGAGGAATCTCCATACTGATTTCCATAGTGGCTGGACCAATCTACATTCCCACCAACAGTGGAGGAGGGTTCCTTTTTCCCCGCAGTCCTGCCAGCACTTGTTATTGGTTGATTTTTTTGATAATCTCTATTCTTTCTGGAGTGAGATGGAATCTTAACATTGTTTTGATTTGCATCTCTTGAATAACTAGTGATGTTGAACACTTTTTCATGTATTTATTTGCCATTTTTGTTTCTTCATCTGAGAAATGTTTATTCATTTCAGATGCCCATTTTTGGATTGGGTCTTTAAATTTGGGAGGTTTGATTTTTTTGATTTTTTTGTGTATTCTAGATGTTAGACCTTTGTCTGAGGAACAGCTGGCAAAAATTTTTTCCCAGTCTGTGGGTTTTCGCCCTGCTCTGTTGGTGATTTCTTTCAGATACTATCAGACCATAGTGCAACGAAACTGGAATTTAATGGCAACAGATACCAAAAAAAAAAAAAAAACCCACATAAACACATGGAAACTAAATAACATCCTCTGAACAACAGCTGGGTCACAAAAGAAATTAAAGAAGAAATTAAATAATTTATACAGTTAAATGATAATGCCAATACAACATACTAGAACCTATGGGATACAATAAAAGCAATGCTATGAGGGAAATTTATTGTGTTGAACTCCCATATCACGAAAACAGAACGAGCTTAAATAAACAACTTAATGTTGAACCTCAAATGTCTAAAAAAAAGAAGAACAAATCAAATCCAAAGCTCATACAAGAGAGAACATTATTAAAATCAGAGCTGAAATTAACACAATTGAGACTAAGGAAACAATACAAAGAATCAACGAATCAAAGAGTTAGTTCTTTGAAAGACTAAATAAAATAGACAAACTCCTAGCCAAGCTTACCAAAAAAAGGAAAGAAAAGACCCGAATCCATGCAATAAAAAATGAAAGGGGTGAAGTCATAATTGATCCTACATAAATCCAGAGGATCATCAGCACCTATTTAGTGGATCTTAATGAAAGAGAACACATCATTTCAGGAAGCAATCTCACTGAGAATCTCAGGAGACAAATCTCAAGTACCAGGACACATTTGCAGAGATGTCCATACTAGCGTGGTCTGTCTTTTGTTTTGTTTTGCTTTTGGTTTCCTTTTGTCATGCCCTAAAAGTACAAGGTCATGCTTCAAGCCTGCTGGCATAGGACTCTCTGTGACAAACCAGTTCCGAGAAGGGCAGTGGCCTGCACCCTGTCCCTCTGGCAGGCTAGAGTAATCAAATTCGTTCCAGAGTGCACCTTACAGAATAGTGCTGGCCCTGGGATGAAAGGAAAGACGGCCAGGTGTACTTACAACAGCAAAATGATGTTATAAAATGTTATAGTCACATATCACGGCATCTCAGATAGGTCTAGGATTTAGCAAGGTTGATCCATTGCCCACTAAGAGGGTGTAGAAGCGTGTTCATGTTTTGTAGAAGGATAGTGAAAGCAATTATCTGCACGTGGGTGTATGCTGAGTGACTGACATTGAGTGTGAGCACTATCCTACACAAGAGTCAAGAGTAACATTCTAACAAAAAGACTTTCCTTTATCAGGACACTTGCAGACATTTTTGTCTTTACTGAAGTTAATGATCTTTGTTGAATTTCAATAAATCCAACAAGAAGCAAACAAAATGGAGTAAATATATTGAGGCAAATAAAATGAGGCTTAAAGTATTGCAATAGCTATTTTTATATTACTGCTAATTCAATATAGGATCTGAGGAATATTTGGCATGATTTTTTTCATTTATTTGAGATTTTGCATAAAAAGATGTTACAATAAATATAAAAAATCAAAGATAGAATATGCATCTAATCTTCTTAAAAGTTTTAAGTCTACTAATCCTTAACTTCAACTCTTGAGGTTTTATCTGATTTGAAATGTTCCTCTGAAAATTCAGAACACGAAATGTGCACATGTGACAATGGAATTCTAATTTTTCTATTATACTGTAAGAATGAAACAGGTGGCTAATAAATTAAACAAGGGCATGCAATCTATTATTGACTAGGTTCAGTTAGCCATGCTGTTCCCCAAAGGCCATGTGTTCCTCATGAAATACGCTGGGTAAAAGCTTTTATTTCTAGCCTAGGCATATTACACAAATGTCAAATAATAATTTCTATTCTTGGTTTCTAGGAACCTACGCATTATTTGCAAATTAATTAGGAAGAGGGAAAGTATTCTAGAATTTCCCTGTAATTAGAAAGAGTAAAACCAATATATCTTGTTTCGTGACAAAAGTGTCAAAATCATACAAACATATTCTACATTATGGGCTTCATTTTCTCTGATCTCTTGATGGGTCTAATACTGATAACCTCTCTGTGCTCTTAGAAGTTTTTAGATAAAAATAACAAGGAAAATGCTCATACATTCATCTCCAATGGCTGCTTTGAGCCTTCTAGGAAGCTTTTTAATGTAAAAAGATCTTTTTACAGGCATGCATCACCTCATCCAGTTTACTTTTTAACCCATATTAATTCTTTCCTCATTTTTATTTTCTCATTTTTTTCTTCCTTTTTAAATTGAATGTTCTCCACTATTATCCGATCATGCTATCAGATCCTGAATCTATTTATGCATTTCTGTTTGAGATAACACAAAAATCATGTTCTCTTGTAAGAGATATCACATGCCCAAGCAAACTAATTTCCATTTGCCCCAAGTGACAATGACAACATTTTCACAGTGCTGCTTTATCCATTTTATAGCTAGTGATTTTCCCTTTAGTAATTCAGGAACATATTCTTTGAGAACATGTAGATGTCCTGTTCCTCATCAAGTCACTCCTGCCCCCCAGACTCTATGATTACTGATAATACTGGCCTTCATATTTAAACAATTCATAAATCCAGAACCTTATGAAAAAGGTTTACCAGGAAAACATGAATGTTAAAATAGTTTAAGAACACACACATGTGATAGTCCTCAATCCTATAAAAATGTTTATTGATTGAAGAGTTCCTAAAAATCATAAAGCTGCTAGAAGAGACCACAAATACAACCTAGTTCAATTTCTTCATTTTATAAATGTTGCTTGATTTTATAAAAGCTTAAAAGAAATGAAGTACCTTGAGAAAGGTTGTCTCCATGGCAGACAAAAGGTTGTTACACAGACAACCTTTCAACAAATCTTAAGATATTTGTGTTTCAACATTTGCTTGTTTCCTTATCCTACATATATCTGTAAGATTCTCTGGGTTTACTAAATTCCAACAATGCTATTTGAACACTTAAAACATGCCAGAATATATTTTATTTATGTGACTGTATTTAATCTTTGCAGCAATCTTTTGAGGAGGACACTTTTTTTAAAATTTTTATTGGTGGATATTAATTGTATGAAATAGTGAGTTCTGTTTTGGTATAGTCACACATACATGTGACCCTTACTTTATAAATAAGGAAATCCAGCAATTAAAATATTTTTCTTAAGTATACTCTAACATTTTTACAATTTCATCTTTACAATATTTCAAAATGCTTAGGCACATATAGTTTCTTGGTAGTTATTTGTCCTCTTTAAGAATAGGATTAATAATACCTAGGACATGGATAGCATTTGATCTAATATCTCTGACCTTTCCTTTTCTAAGAAAATTTGGTAGTGAAAATGTCATTCATCTCTTCAGTAAAAACAACTGTTAAACCTTTACACTTTTCTATATTCTTCCATCCTTGAATCCACCTTGATCTCCGCCAGTTTTCATTGATTCTATGCTTGGCTTCCTGCCTATAATATATTATGTAACTAGATTTGGACTTTCTTGTGAAGTGCTCTTTCATTTTGCTTAAGACTTACCTGATTTTAATTTATACTTCCCCCGCTCGGACCTGGTTTGCCTTACAGGTTTCTTATTCTCTTCACTTGAGCAATCTAACAGCACTCAAAAGATGCTTATGATGGCTTAATTTTTAATAGCCACAGTTAGTCACACTTGTGAGAGTAATGTTTGTTTTTTATGAAATGATAGTTTTGGTATGGCAGGATTTTAATAAGGTAGAGTTTTTTCCTAATGTCCACAATAAGAACACCATCATTAAATCATAGACAATAATAATAGATTAAAAATAACACTCTTTCTTTCCAAATAAATATCTTCAGAATATATTGGAGGTAACAGAAAAACCAGGAATAGATGTCTGGCCCATTTCTTAGTAATTTTTATGTTCTTATTTGTGACTTGACTATTTTAGAACTATTCTAAAATATCTGAAAGGGATTAACTGAGAAATTCTGCAGATGTAACATAGATTATAATTGTTGGGTAAAGCTGTCTAATGTATGCAGACTTTTCCTCTTCAGCTTCAGAAGAACAATGGTCTGCAATACTCCCTTACAGGGAGATAAAGAGCTTTCACAGTCTGTCAGTCACATCACCTTGTGTAGGAATACCTTTTCTTGTTTCAGACTAAAGTACTCTCCTTTGTGCTGTTAAGCATGTGCATTAATGGCCCTCAGGCATGCTCCCAGCTTTCACAATTTCAGATTCCACTGGGGAAGGAGGGTCCAGATCCTTCTGTTGCAGGGTAGCTGCCGAGAGGAACCCATTGGCCATGGGGGACCTATGCCCTCTATCCTGGCTGATCTTACTGTTTCTCATCTACGAATAAAGCACTGCTCCATCTAGTGTTTGGCTGTGTATTTTTTGTTGGTGACTCTGATTCTGTGATACAATGATCACAAGGGAATGGAATTCTATTTGTGGGGTTTGACATAGTAATGATCTTTGTTCTCCCCTATGGAGTTGGAGTTTTCTCCTAGAACTTACAACTTGTACAAGTGTTCTGCTTGATAGTGTGGTACATGGAACAGGGTCACCCATGGAACACACCAAAACATAGTAGAAATGCAAAAGCTTGTCAGTCCTATTGTCCCAGCATGGTGCATGCTGCTTGGGGTACTGATGATGTGACTGATGTGTTGGCTTCCCTCTGCCATCACGGGAGCATATTGGATACAAATAATCTCCTAATAATAGAGACGAGTTGGTTCAATGAATAAAGGCTAATACAAAAGATGGAGCCACAAAAAAGTAGGAAGAGTAGATGCTAATCCACGGCCACTCTTGCACCCTACATCTCACTCAACTCCCATAGTATCCCAGAGGTCACAGACAATGTTGGGGAAAAAATGAGAGCCCAGAGTGGGGAGTTCTAGCAAGTTCCAGCAGCTCATTATCCTTAAGTAAAACCTGTTTTCATGAAGACTGAACCACAAAATCTATTGCTGAAAATGAAGATGTTGAAATGAGAACAACTTCTGAGGAAGAAATAAAATTATTAAAGGACAAAGACAAAAACCAGGCAAATCTCATGCTGTCTAGATGGCTCATGTGCCTATTTGGGAAGAGAGCACTGCAAACCCAACTATTCAGGGTGGAGCAGTACAGAATGGAAAATCTAAACACTGATCTATTGCTATGTGTTTTTGCACCAAACAGAACAACCAATAGGACTAAGCTAGAGAAAACATGATGCCACTACTATTCTGGATGTCTGAAAAAATGAGATGGATGTATTCCAATTTGGGAAACTTTCTGAAGAGTAAAAACCTCCTAGAAGACTATACAAGGGACCATCAAATCCCTTTGAAGCAAGGTTGTAGATACTTGGCTTTCAGCCCCTTTCTCCAGATGAAATAAACTTGTCCCAAACTGTTAGAAGGCTTCTTGAAGGATAAGCCCTCTCAGAGGATGACCCCTGTGTGTCTCCTGCTCTCCCCTAGCATGACAATGAGTGAGGTAACAGAAAGCTCTATCCCAACATCCCTCTGGGAAGAGGAAATGTGGAAGACGACAAATAATAATAACAACCTTGCCCTTGGCCTGAAGAGACTCTGACAAGTGAAAACCCCAAAATGGAAAGCCATAGTCGAAGGACACATGGGGAAGCCAACCAAAAGCAAGAGCACCCACTCCCACCTGACAAAGTGGCTCTTGTTCAAACAAGACTTCAACAAAACTGAGAGAGATGGAGTTTTCACTGAAGACCTTTGCCAACCACATAGGGTAGATATAGGCTCAACTAAATTAAGAAAAAACAGGAGGAGTGTTCCCAAGCCTGGAAGAATATAAAGTCTAGTACTGTTGCTATTTAAATCCTGATCTATAGCCCTAAGCAAGGGATGTAAGGGTTGACCAAAATATGTCTCTATCCAGGTTCAGATGATGAAGAGGATAGTGGAAATCACACAAAGAGACAAAATCATTTGGTCTTTTCTTTGACCTCATGCAACTTTAAGAAAAATGGTTAGAAGTGGGGTCAAGGTCTCCAGGCTCTGAAAAGGACCAGCAGGCACAGCCTCCTGTGCCAAGAGAAGGGGAATATGCAGAAGTACAGATAGTTAAAGTTTGTTATAAACAGGAGCCCAAGTGCCTATCATCTCGGGAATTTGTACAGAAAAATGAATGATAGTGAAAGTACAGTAAGCATGGCAAGCAGTGCTCATGTGCTTGTGAACAAGGCCCTTCGGGTAACAGTGACTAAGGTTCCCACCACAGAGTACACAGTAGACATTGACTGTTTCGACTACATTTAGCTGTGAACAGCACTGGTGCTTCAAAATGTATGCAGTTCAATTAAGTCACATCCAAGCCATTGTATTGGCTCAGATACACTCTCTACTGCGTCCAGATCTTCTCGAAATCAGCATGAGAAACAATACTGAATGACCAGCAGGGAAAAAGGACACGACCGCTAATTTAGGATTTGGTGTAATTATGAGTACTTCTCACCAGTTTGTCACAATCAACTGCCTACTTTGGCTGGTCAAAAGGTCTTCAAGGGAACTGATGTTGACAGTCAACTCTGACAAAATGAATGTCC
Organism: Hystrix cristata; assembly: GCA_004026905.1. Taxonomy (NCBI): domain Eukaryota; kingdom Metazoa; phylum Chordata; class Mammalia; order Rodentia; family Hystricidae; genus Hystrix; species Hystrix cristata. The sequence goes on along the minus strand of PVJO010005605.1, from coordinate 33,224 downwards.
TCGGTCCCTTGGTGTCAGATAATATGACCATCATTGAGAGTAACAGCCTATACTGGAGAGATTGGTAAACTGTTACTGACTTGGCTGACAACTTTTCCTCAATCCCTTCGTGAGATGAGGGTCAGGGCCAATTTGTCTTCACATGAAAATGCCCCCAGTACACTTTTACCACACTTGTAAAAGGCTGCATTGATTCCCTTGCAATATACCACCAATTTGGGAGGGTTTGATCTTCAACAACCCAAGTACGCTCAGATGGTTTGGTTACTCATTACATCAGTAACATCCTGGTGGAGGAGAACACAGAAATACCAGCTGTAGCACTGCACTTAAACATTAATGTGATGACTAACATCTAGGGTCAAGTATAACAGGTGGTATTCCTAGGGCTACCACAGTGGAGAGGCAAAGAAGTATTTCAGATTTATTCAAACAAAAATTGTTGCCCCAAGTAGAATCAGTTCATAAAAACGATCCTCACAACTAGTGGGTCTCACTGGATACTGGAGATAGCATATGCCCCACTGAGGAATTCTTTGGGCCCCCATTAGTCTTGCAATGCCACTAATTTTAAATGGGGCCTTTTGATTGAAGGTTCAAGAGGCATTCAAAGAGTCAAGACCCAGGCTGATGGAGTCTATCTAAGAAGTCTTTACAAACTTTTAAACCTGCTAGCCTTGTGGAACTTCAGGTATCCCAAACTTCTGTGCATGCTGACTGAGTCTGACAAAACAGAAAACCAGCCCTTAGGTGTAGGGGCCTCTTGGACTTTGGACATATAAATTGCCTGAGGCAACCTTTTAATATACCTCTTTCAAACAGCAACTGGGTATTTGGGTATTTGCTATTGGGCACTGGCAGAGATTATTTTATGGCTGGAGTTCCACATGTGACAGTGGACCTGAACTCTTTATTCCAACTTGGGTGCTTATGTGTCCTACAAGTAAAACTGGATGATCTCAGCAGAGTTCAATTATCAAATGCTCAAAATCCAAGAGAGAGACCAACCAAGACGCTAAAGGATCTGTAGGTTCCATGAACAAACAGCTAGCATACCACTAAGGACCAAATAACCGTCAGGAGATATTTTGAACCCTCTTGGGATTATCTGAAGCTGAAGATTAAAAGGAATATCTGTTGCAGACAGTACATGCATTAGGTATTAGTCAACTTTTCTGTTGTTACACACATTATCTAAAGCTGGGCACTTATAAAGAAAAAAAAAATTAGTTACTTTGCAGTTTTGGAGGCTGAAAGTTCAAGATTGGGTGGTCCTGTCTGTTCAGCTCTGGTGAGGACAGTCTTGGCTATTTCACAACATGGTGGATGGAATCATGGTGCAAACATGTAGGAGGGTCTCACATTAGAACAGCATTCCTTCATGAGAACTAATTCATTCCATGAGACCAGCATTAATTCCTTCTCAGAGCAGAGCACCCAATGACCTAACCACCTTCCACAAGGCACTTCTTAGAAATTTTACTCCCTTCCAACACTGCCACAATGAAAACCAGACTTCTAACACATACACTCTTGGGGAACATACTCAAACCATGTGCAAGCCATAGCAGTGTGGAATGCTTTACTGAGCCATGGCACTAGACTATCATCTTTTGACAGACTGGATGTGAAATTGTGCTCAAACTAGCTAGGTAGACCACACCTGTCAACATACCTTACTGCATTTTCACCAACTCAGGGGACACTGCTAATGGCTGAGCCCTCTGGTCAAGAAAATGGCACCTGAAATGACTAGAATATTAAGAAATCCTTTGTGTAAGGACAGGGACAATGGCAGCAGCTTGCTGCCTGGAAGGGACAGATGTATGTAAAATCATGTGGAGGCTCATGACAAAAATCTTTTTAAAGTGAGATAAATGGAGCTCTTGGACTGATCAAACTTGTATCCAATGGTTAATAACAATCACCCCCTGAATACATCAATAGACTGGACATGCAAATTCATCTCATCTCATATTCAAGAATGGGTAAGGTCATCTTCTAGTATCTTCTTCAAAGATGGTCCTAAACGATAAGTTTAATGAATATGTGCTAGTTCCCCAAGATGAATATAATCATGTATCACAAACATATACTAATAAAAAAAAATCTAACAATCATGATATACAGACACAGCATAATTTTGTAATCCTCAGCAATGCACTTGCATCATTCATCGATGAGAATTGGGACATATTAACTGAGGATCAGAGCATGTCTGAATCAAGCAGATTGAATACAGGAAACTCCTAAACTCCAGCTATGAGCACTAGCCTCGCTGCTGTTCATACCTGCCAAAGCTATATTACCATTATCAACTAACATGTTAATGTTGGGAGGAAAGCTGCCCTTGAACAAAACAATACATCATGTTTTTAGATACCCTGTGGGACTTCACTGTGACCAAGAAACATCTTTTACTTCTAATCAACACAGTAATTAATGCATTCTCAGGAAATATGTTGGCCTTTACATGTACCCCATCACTCAAAGGCCAGTGGAATCACTGATTCACATAGCAACTAAAAACAAGACACCAAAATAGCCTACATGTAGGGTGCTAGCCCCATCTGACTAGGGAAATGTTCAGACACTGCATTCTGGCGCAAGGAAAACATGGCACAAGTCGGAAAATAACGAGTTCGGTGGGGATGGAAGTGGACCAGGAAGTTGTCTGATTAGGCTGCATGTACAAAGTTCCAATCTCAGTACACCCATTCATTCTTTCTCCCCCTTCTCTGAGAGGAACACACCTAGGGCAGCCTGTGGTTCTGGCTACCATCTTACCACTCGCATGGCCCATGACTCTAATCTGGAGTGATACTTCTCCCAGGTGCCTACCTTCTATGGGATCTTATTGGGGGGCAGGAGATGGGACAAAGGAGTACAAGGATGCTAAGGTCCTTCTAGTGGTAATGAGAGATCTAATCCTTTCATTTTGGTGGGCAACATTTATGAACATGTCAAGTTTCTATAAGATGTGACCTCCCTCCCTAGATTGGAGGACTGAGGCCAAAAAAAATCTGGGTCAGTCAAAAAGGAAAATGTTTATCTGCCAAGATAGTAGCTTCAGGACTGAGATGGGAGTGTGGGTTGCAATACTTTCACAGCTAGGACCCTTGTAAGGGACGGGGACACTGCTTACCACAGGAAGTATGGAAAGTGGACAGGCGATGGAAAACTGTTACCTCCTTTTCTGCTCCTTCAGAATATCTGGTGGTTCCTGGACTAACAAAACATTGGTGAAGACCCAAAGGTATCATCCAAAGGAGATGTGAAACATTGTTGGCTCTGCCACCTGCACGTTCAGAGCGTTTCCTCCCAGACGATGAAAGTCCACATGTTGTGTACTGGCAGTCTGACAGGGGTCTCAACTGCCTTCAGTGGCTTTGATTGGAATGTGACACCTCCAGTAAAGTACAGTTTCACAGGATGGCTAATATCCAATGCAGGAAGCATACTTCAACATAGACATTAAACCAGAAGCAGACAGTAAATGTTACAACTAGCTCACGATAGTCTTTACACTGTGCGTTTTTCCCCTGCCATCTAATCCATGGTTAAAACATACAAGAATTTTGGACAACTGGACAACAGAATCTCACAGAGACTAGTTCTGGACAGTAATATCACATGCTCCATTCAATTATATGTTCTGTGGGGCAGAGCTGGGCTACAGCATGCCTGTCATCTTCACATGAGACACTGTTTGATAATATGGGAGTGTCAGATGTTGTGAAAAGTGACTCTCTAACTTGGAATAGCCCCATACTTCTGAAACAGGGTTGCCTGAGGCACATTTCCAGGAAAACAGACAGACGGTTTCACTCTGCTGTCTGTTACGTGAGGCCTAGCAGCGATGAATCTACCCTATAATAATGTCGTGCAACTTGTGCTTGATCACTATGGAAAAGGGGTTAACACTATGATACAATCTACTTAGGACCAAAAAATGCTACTAAACTCACAAGCCACAGTAGTGATAGAAAATGGAATAGATTGCATTTATCTCTGGTGGAACAGGGTTGTGTTTGTGTTACTGCCAAAAGTAGCCCTGCTTTATCCATGAGAGATATGTTTAAGGACTCCCTGTGGATGCCTGAAACCACAGACAGTACTGAATCCCATACATGCTATACATTCCCTATGTATATATAACTATGATAAAATTTAATTTATAAATTAGGCAAAGTAAAAGATTAACAACAATGACTAATGATAAACTAGAGCAATTATAATAATATACTGCAGTGAAAATTATGTAAATGTGGTCTATTATTCTCTCTCAAAATATTTTATGATACTGTACTCACCCTTCTCCTTGTGATAAGGTGAGAAGACAAAGGCTGCATGATGAGATAAAGTAGGTGAATGACACAAGTATTCTGTAGACAGTGTTAGTCCACTATGTAAAGGTTAACTGAACATAAGTACTGTGATACAACCACAGGTGGGCAGATAACTGCTACTACATGACTAATAGGCAGGTAGCATATAGTGTGTGGATACACTGGACAAAGGAATGGAACAAGATACCCTGGGTGTAATAGAACAGAAAGCAACTCAGGATGGAACACAATTTTAAACTTTGTGAATTGTTTCTGGAGTTTTTAACTTCATGTTTTTCAACTGTGGTTGACAGAAAGTGACTGAAATTAGAGAAAGAGAAGCCAGAGATATACTACGTGTATGGCTGAGATCTAGGATCTCCCCCAAATTCTCTTGTATTGGTAGGTGGAGCTTTTGGACAGTAATTGGATCATGTGGCTTCTCTACTCATCAGTGGTCTGACCCATTGATAAGTTCAAAATGAACTGTGCTGTTAGGAGGTGAGGCTTGGCTGGAAGAGGTGTGTCACTGAGAGTGTGTCACAGGAAAGCACAGTACACCTCCTTCCCCAGCTCCTGCCTTCTCTCCTGCTTCCTGGCCTCATGAGGTGTGCAGCTTTTCTCCACTCTCCCCTTCCACCAGCCATTTCTGTTTTGGCTCCAGCAGACTATAGACTGAAACCCCAAAGCTATGAGCTAAAGTAAATTCTCCTCATTTAGGTTGTAGCTGTGGGATATTTTGTCCCAGGAATGGGAAGCTGAATATACCACTGTATATCAATAATTTGAGGACAGTAAAACCCACACTAAAGAAAAGCCATGGCTCAGGCAGTATGGTTACCAGCTGTGTGCCCAGAAAGATGGCTTTACCTATGCCAGTGATGGCAAATCTGTTAGAACTTCAATGATATAGACAGCCTGCTGTGGCACATGTGCCGTAGGTTAGACACCACTGACCTGGCTAGTTGCTGCCCAGTGGAAGACAGTTTTCCTGGGAGGACTATCTATCATCATGGATTTTCTTGTTTTAGCAACTCTGGCAATGTGCTGTCTCAAAATGATAGACCTATTAGTAAATTGCATCATTTGTTCAGGTTGAACTAAATTATTCTATTTCAGACTATCTGATTTTTAGTTGCTAGTCACTCTATGGCCGCTCCTGGGACCAAAGACCAAAGCAGAAGAGAGGAGCATTTTTAGGTTTGACTGCACCATGATCGATGCCTGGTACACACCACATCCAAGCCATGTGAGAGTTCTCTGTGGCTTTCCCCAACTCCCTGATGCAAATTTGCCCCGTCAGGAGTCCCTGGCAAAAGGAAGTTGGAGGTTTATGGTTGTAAGGCCTCTGAGTAGGGCCGTTCCTCCCATTCCTTGATTTCCTCTCTGCACGGCCCATCCTTGTCCTGCATTTTTACACAGTGGCTAGGTGCCTTTGGCTGCTGATAGGCAGGTAAGTATGAACACTCTGAGAATGAAAGGGAAACTCCTCTCTTGGTATAAAAGATACAGATCCTACCTCATAAACTTGGTGAGTCACAGAATCCTCTACTTGAAGATGAGGATCTGACCACCGATTTGATCTCAGTGATAGGCCACTGAGATGGGGAGGTGCTTAAATCGGTGGGTATTTTAGTAGTTAATAGAACTGCCTGGTGGTTACCTCCCATTTTTTCTGATAACCCCTGAAGGTATTTTACACGCTTATCTAGATTTGATTGGGCTCTAAGAAGCAAAGGTCTAGAGAAAGTTTAATATTTTACAACATTTGTAGCCCTCAAGGAATTCCTTCATTAATTTATACGGTGCTATTCAATTTATAAGGTTTCAAACATGTTCAGAGAAATGAAAAGCACGTCTATGTATAGTAAGTTGTTCATGAAAGGATCACCTTTTGTCTTGGGCACAACTTTCCGTCTTATGTTGCAGCACAAAATTAGTAGCTCTAAATTTAAAAAAAATAGTCATATTCTTTCATATAAAGAAACTTAAAATATTTAATATCAATGAAGGAAATTAGCATCCATGAAGTTGAAGCATTGGCTTTAATTTTCACTATATTTGCTTGAAAGTCTCACTAGAAATTCAAATTAGAGGGTAAATGAAAGGTGTGCTTAAAGAACACCCTTTAAGAAATGGCCATTAATAGCTAAGATAGAGAAATAACATAAGTGTCTGTCAACAGATGAGTAGGCAGCAAAATTGCAACACACATATGCACATGTATACACACACTGGACTATTTACTCTTGAAAAAGGAGATGAGGCCATTTGTGATGCCATGGATGAACCCGGATGATATTAAACTAAATAAAATAAGGGTGATAACTAATGAAAAGTGAAATATGATCTCACTTATATGTGGAACCTACAAGAAAAAAATCTAATAAACAGAGAGTAGATCGGTAGTTACCAGGGATAGGCAGGGAGAGAAGTAGCTCCAAGGGTATAAATTTGCATTTAGGAAAGATGAGTATGTCTAGAGATCTAACACAAATCATGAGGCCTATAGTCAAAAACGTATTGTATATTGAAAAGTTGCTGAAACAGTAGATTTAAGATGTTCTTAATGTATACACAAATACTAACTATTGAAATGGATGGGTATGTACATTTGCTTAAACTGTAGTAATCGTTTTATTATGTATGGGCATATATCCATCTCAAAAATCATACTGTACATCTTATTGTACAATTGAAACAAAACAAGTCATTGATTTTCTTATGGAAAAACTGATCATACATGACCAATTAATTGACTTTAGTCAAATTGTATAAAATTTTAAAATTATATAAATTATGTGACAACTTCTGGAAGACTTGCTTAGATTGCTGTATTGGGGACTGAACCAAGATAGTGCTAAGGTACATCTCAGCCCTTTTTATTTTGTATTTGGAGACAGCTAAATTGCCCAAGGTGGTCTTGAACTTGCAATTCTTTTGCTTCAGCCTCCTGTTAGCTAGGATTACAGGCCTGTCCCACCACACCCAGCTCTGAAAGACTTTTATCGTTAAACATTTTGCAACGAATTTAAAGATAGAAGGAATAAAAAATAATGATAAAATCCTCATTACTTTGTATTTATTTGGGTAAAATGAGGAGAGCACTCTTGGTGAGTGTGATTGCACATTCAGGTGTGTGACAATCCAGCAGCTCATTCGTTCCACGCAGGCATCAGACTATTTATCCTCAGCTTTGCCTAAGACAATTCAGCTAATACTGTAATTTGAAGTAGCATCACTCTTTCTTTTCATTTCAGAAATTTCTCAGTTTGGGTGTAAATTATATTGGTCAATTGAGTCCTTGATGACTCATCCGGCCATTATCGCCCACTAATTTTCACAAGTTATGGGGTTAATGGGAACCTAGATTCACACCCATGAGATATGCTCTGGAAAGGCTGTATAGTTCTTTTGAATCAAAAATGGGCACAAGTTAGCTTTCAGCAAATTAAACCATTAGCCATAGGCTGCTTTTCTATTGAGAATTTAGGAAATAACTTAAAAGCTCTCTGTTGGGCAATGATATTTACTGTACATGTTCATAATATTGTGCATCCTTGTCTGTGAGGGACGAAGTTCAAAAAAGAAAAACATTCTGAGTTTACCCTGGAGATGTCTTTCATAGCTACCGCCCTGGCAAGTATTATGGAAATTCTCTGGGCAACCCTGATACTAAGTTTAAATGATAATAAAAACTAAATAAAAGTATCGTGATGCATTTCTGTCTCATTTTGGGCATGGTAAGATGGTTTAATTCAGTTATCATATTGCATTTATAATGCATATCGTTCCGAAAGGCAGAACGAAGTTGCTCAGAAAATTGTGTTGTCTAAGGCAAATCTGACTTGCTTAATAAGAGGAAGCATATTCTCTTCTAGGAAGAAAAATGACAAATGCAATAATATACCCTATAGGAAGCCAAGATCACACATATCATTAATTTTTGGCAAGATTACTAACATGCTTTAAGCAAAAAAAGAGGTCTTTGGAGGATAAAAATATTTCTTAACCTGAAGGGGGATAAATGATGAAAGTAGTACCCTGAAGGAGATGCTTGGCCAATGTATTCTTGGCCTCCTCTTTTATGTTCAGGAACTTGAAAAGTAGAAAGAATATTTAGCATTTGTAAGAGAATCAACAGGAATAAAGATTTTTGTAAAATACTGCATTATTTTAAAATCATTTTTGACAGTACTTTTGCATTCTCTAATTGTGAAATCAATCTAAATATTGATTTTTGAATTTTACCATTACTTTTGGCCTTTCCTAAAAATTACACTTTTATTTACAAAGCCTAGACAACCAAAACTAAAGATAAGGAATATTTATGAAGTGTATCCATCTGTATCTATATATAATAGAGCATTGTGAAATTGTCAGTGAATTCAAATATCTACACACTTTAATAGCTGAATATTTTAGTTAATGCAGGATAATTACAAAACATAAAAAGTCCAAATTATATCACCAAGAAAATAAACTAATTGTTAGCTAATCAATGAGAAACATAATTCAGTTTCTTTTATTACTTTGGTCACATGAATAAATATCTACCATTTCTCTCTCCACTCACTTTTTTTCCTTCATGGAACAGAACTGTGAGTGATAAAATAATACAATATACATTGTTTCGACCCTTAGTTAACTTGGACTTTGGTGGAAGGGAATGATGGAGATGCAACTTAGTGTGTAGGTCATTGTGTAATGTTATATTATGTTTTCACCTGGAAAGCTTTAAAAAAATCCTGATACTCAGGACATAACCAGTTGTGCTACATCAGGGTCTATAGGGTAGGAACCTAGGTGCTGGTGTTTTAAAGCTACTAAAATCATTTTAAAGTGCACTCAAGGCTGAGAAATATTACTATAGAGATACACCTACTCAAAATATAGTAGTATCACCACTACTTTGTTAGACATGAAGACTGTTAGCACTCCAGGTCTAATGAATCAGAATGTATATTAACAAGATGTCCCAAGCAGTCACAGAAACTGAAAGACAAGAGAAGTGGTCAAAGAAAAGATTCCTAGAACAACTGACAAGTGGGAGAGAGGGAAGAAAAAGTAAATAGCATAAGGAGTAAAGGAGAAATAAAGATAGTGGGAGAAAGGAGGAACAAACAGGAAAAACAACTGAAATGATCAACTTGAACTCATAAATATTTTCTGACAAGTGATTTATGTCTGGTTAAAAATCTGAGAATGACTGATAGAGGCGAGAAGTGCCAGGCCCTTCAGGGTCAGCAGGTCTCTTAAGGAATGCACCTCTGAGTTTTGGTTTCCTCACAAAGCCACTTATTTGGCCTCTTCAAGAATGTCCTAAAAGGAATGTGCTCCTAAATCATGGCCAACTTACAGTAAGGCTTAAACTTTTATTTTCCTGATTATAAAAATTATAATGGCTCATTTTTTGAATATAGAGAAGAATATAAAGAAAAATAAAAAGGGTCCGTAATAGTGCAACGGAAAAAGAAGCCATCACTGATACTAGGATTAAGAATCTTACATTATCTTTTTTCATGAAATTTTTTCTTCCTGTAAAGATAAAAAGAACTGTGTTCGTGAAGAGTTTTTTGCAAATGTCATTCATTATGAGAATTCCATCATTTCTTTAAAATCTTTAAATTTGAACATTATGTATTTATTTTTCTTTTTATGATGTTTTTATTAGTAGTAAAGCTACTGTGTTCAAGTGTGTAAATGTTGTAAAGTATCTTAATAAGTATAGCCAACATACTTTTTAATGATTTACAAATAAGCAAAGTTCTATCAATTTTGCAATAACTTCAGCAGCAGTAAATATGATGCATTTTTATTTTTTTAATATGATACATTTTTAAAGCACCGCTAATTTGAAGGGTTAGATAATCCAATTTATAATTTTTGCTTATTTTTATAATTAATTAAAAATCTTGGGGTTGGGGATTTAGCTCAGTGTTAGAGCACTTGCCTAGCAAGCTCAAGACTCTGAATTTGATCCCCAGAATCCCTCCAATCTTTTAAATAGTATATGTGCAAATTTTATATTTATATTTTATATGACATGTTACATTTTTGTTTATGTTGATGGAAATTATCATTATAATGCTTTTCATATTGATTTATTGGTATTTATGGATTTATAGTTATAGAAAAATTCACACATTTTCATGCTTGTTACAAATATACTGCTTTTTAAATGTGTCTATGTTGTTTTGGATATATTTAAGTTATTTTCATTCATACATGTGTAGTTCTTGATCTTTGCTTTTGAAATTTTTCTATTGCTTTTGGCTTATTCAAATTCTAGCACTTCTAGATCATTAATAACACACATGGGTTGCTAAAATTATTTAATGGGTTTCCAATGATCATTTAATCATTGAATTTACATGTATGTGTATATAAACTAATTTATGGATATATATTATATGATATATCTAGATCTATATATCTTTTAAACCCATAGACCCTACTTTAAAACATGATGATACAGAGGAACAATGGGAATAATCACAGGCTAAAGTACAGTAAAAATGAATATGATTGTTCAGTGTGGTAAATTCCTGAATTTTATTTTTTAAAACAGCAAATAAAAATCGCTCACTTGTGAATTTGAAGTTTTCTCACCACCATGCCCAACCAATATTTGGTTTCCTTAATTAGGATTTAACTCAACTATGGATTGAAGATAGAAAGTATAAAGATCTCCCACCTAGAGTAGTATCTCTGAGGTGACCCACCTTATTCATTCGTTTCTTATTTATACTATATAATGGTACATAGTTCTAGTTAGAGCATGATTTAATGTTCTACATTTGATAATATGAAACTATTTACTTAATAAACATTAACAAGTATGCCCTTACTAATATTTCCAGCATCCTGTTCTAGAAAATTTTTAAATAAAGCATTTTTTAAAACATTTTTAAAATATATAAAGAAAAAAAATCTACTATTCCATATCCTTAAAATAGGCACTCTTATACTTTTGATGTTTATCCTAATTCTCCACACTTAGAATTATGATCTAAATACCACTGTATAATTCATTTAAATAAGAGTTGGTAAATTTTCTCAGGATTTCTCTTTCGAATAATTCAGTTACCAAACTTGCTAATGACCATAGTGCCAGGCATTATAGGTTAGTTTATTCATTACCCATTTTCAAGTTTGTTCCCTGTGGACCTTCTCTCCAAGACTGAAATGTGCCAGTAATTTTCCAGTCTGCTTTGTGACTGGGACAGCTATGGAACCAAACTCTAACTAATAATAACCGAGAAGTTTGCCAGTTATGGTATGATAAAAACTTTTCCCCCAGTGAAAAGAGACAGATATGGCTAGCATGGCCATTTTGCTATATATTCTTTTCTCTGTGTTGGAAATGGATATGTGAGAGAGGATGAGCGGCCATCATCCCAATCAGGAGAAAGGGAGGCAACACTCTTTCTATGACAAAGTAGAAATACAGAAAGAGACCAAATCCCTGAATTAGCACTATTTAGCTCAATCTCCTCCAGCAAGACTCTACTTTTGTTCTTCTCATATTAGAAAAATTTAAAAATATATACATATTTTTCCCAAGAAGTGCTGGAAAGCAAATGCAGTATTGCACGTGCAAGCACTTTACACTACCCCACTGCCAGCCATCGGTCTCTCTGTTTAACAAACTCTTAAGTACGTTTTATTTTGAGGCAATTACATTGCTACATGGTAGAATTATTTACTGTACTCATCTTTATTTTCAGCAATTTTAGATATACTAACCCAGTAATCTCTCTACTGTCCAGAAAATAGACAATTTGGTAATACTTGTTCTAATTTAAAAAGTAAAGAATACTTATGTGACTCTTCCCTCTTATGCTTACATTCCCACAATTTAACTTTACATTATTCTACACATATGCGTGGTGATTTTCATACTTCAAATGCTTTATCTTCTTCCACTTGGCTCTGGAGAAGAAAGTAAAGACCAAACTTCCCAAGTCAAAGTAAACAGATTTCAAATTTAAGATATAAAATAGAAAGAATAAATATAAATCTAAGCTTTTCCTCACATATTCATTCACTTATTCATTCAATGTTTATTTGAAGGTCTATTACATGATACATATTGTACTCTCAGAAAAGATGTGGTGAATAATATTTTTATTTTATTTCTTTCTTTACTGTTGATTCCAAACCATTACTCTAATAAGGGTGGACTCTGACAAGCATTATGAAAGTAGATTCTAAAGTGGATTATATTCCTCTATTTGTCAGATGCAAGAAAGTATTTCTGACCACTGAGGACTGGTGTATCTCTTCTCATAAAAACAAAACAAACTTTAACATACTTTTCACCAACATAAGGGCATAAAAGAAATATTAATAGAATAAAAGAGGGATGATATACTACATTTGTTTAAATTGGTTTGGGAAATAGGTTGTTATTTAATTACTTTTCCAAATCAATGCAGTGTTCACAGGTATAGGAATTCATTTTCAAAATTTTATTAAATAAATAAACACAACAAAAATTAGCAATCAATTTTCACTTGAAAGCAAATTAACCTCATGTTTCAACATTAAAATAATAAATTGCTGTTACAGATGCTGGCTACAGATTGTGGTAGTCCCTTCTCTGACTTTATTAGACTACAATGAAAGAGCGATTGCTACACAAACCCAGCCTACTGCCTCCTGAAGTCAAAGAATGAAATTGCAGACAGAAAAGAGGTGAAGGAAGTGTTTACTGGAAATATAAAGAAAAAAAAAAGGCCTCAGAGTAGTTGGGAAGGGTCCAGAAAATGGAGTGCTGGGATGCTTTCTTTGTCTTGGTCTTATATGGATAAGCAAAGTGGGGAAACTTGTTTAGTTAGCCAGTGAGAGTATATACACTGCAGGTGGCTCCACTGGTTTAGAATAAGCAGTTGAGAGTCAGGCTTTGTAATGCAGAAGTAAAAAATTAGTTACTTAGCTGGCAGAACTTAAAGGAAACTGAGTTCAAAAGAAACCTGTTACTCTGCATTTCTAAATTTCTTGAAACTCAGCCTGGAGGGAGGGAGGAGTTGTTAATTAACAGCATATACAGCCTAAGAAGTTTTTTTTTTTTTTTTTAAGAGTTAGGGATATTAAAATTTTGTGTGTGCTTTTACATTTTTAAGCTTAACTGGCTCTATGGCTTGAATTAGCTCTTAACTAGAGTATGGGCTATTTTCTTTGTAACTAGCTGACTGTATCTTAGGCCCTGTCCCTTAATAGCTGAGTAGCTGGCTGGGCATGGTGGTGAATGTCTGTACTCTCAGCTCTCAGGAGGCTGAGGCAGGAGAATCCCTGTGAGTTTGAGGCCAGCCTAAGTTACACAGTAAGTTCAAGGCCAGCTTGAACTACATAATGAGACTGTCTTAAAGCAACAACAACAACAAACACCTAAAGTGCCTTTTACCTTTTTTTTCCTGAAAAAGTATCTCTAACTACCTTTAAGGAGGGTGGTGACTAATCTGATCTAAATGTTTGAGCTGAGGAGGGTCGAAGTAGGAGTGGCAGTTGGGATGTTCTCCAGAGGATTGATTTAAGTGGCCCATGGTAGAAGTTGTGATGGGATCAGCAGTTATGGGCTCTCTGTAGAGCATCAGTTTGGTAGACCCTGGTAAAAGGAGTCTGGCACATTTATTATTGACTCCATATGCTTGGCCATTTATATTTGATATCCTCTAGGTGAGAAGTAACAAATTTACCAAGAGATTAACACATGGCCCAAACATAAGAACCAGAATGAAAAGACAAACTGGGGTGAGGAGGGAAGGAGCCAAGTCCAGACACTCTTCCTAAGGGACAAGAGCAGAGATGGTAACCAGCTAGGCACTATGCCTGCCTCTTTATGGAGATTATATATAAGTCTAATGTTTTTTATTGTTTTCAGGTCTTCCTCCACCTGATGCGAATTATTTATCCTGACAATTAGTTTTATTTGTGAATATGTTAGCTCCTCTGGTTTGGGGCTTAAGAAAATTGAGAGCTCTGTGGTTTTATTTGGGGTGGGTGCAGTGCTAGGGATTGAAGTCAAGGCCTTGGGCTTGCTAGGCAAGGGCTCTACTGTTGAGCTAAACCCCTCAAATGCACAGGCACTGTGGTTTTGAAGGACTACTTTAGTTAAGGAATTTAAAAATTCCTGTTTTCTCTAAAGCTGTCACCATGATATTTTAGCCTCCCTGAACCATAACAGCGATGTCACAGGTGTAGCAGCGGCTAGTGTACTGTTTGGGGCCCTCTTTTTATATTTTGTCCAGCTTTTTGTCTACTATTACTATTATTTTTTCTTTATACTTTTTCAGTTTTACTTGTTTGTTGGGTGATTAAGACCAAGTCGAAGTAAAACCTGTGTTAATTAAATTGTTTATACATATAAATAAGTCAAGGTCACTTAAGGCTTTTCAGAGCTTACTTCTGGGGCCATGTGAGGTGCCTCTTAGCTCATCCAAAGTCTTTTTTGTTTTACCAGTGTCATCTGTCAGGATGGGTCACAGTCTTTGTTTGACCACACTGTTTGCCTTGGAAGCATGGGGCATATTTGTCTTTTGTGATATTTTAGCACAAGGTACACTGGTTGACCCCTGTCCTCTGGGGTCCAATAATCTCCGTGCTCGGGAGGTTCAGTTTCTCACCAGAGTCTCAGGATCCTCTTAGAAAAATCCCATCAGGTCTCGGGGCCCGGCTGGCCTCGGAGGGCAAGGGCCAGAATAGTTGCTGCCCATTTATCTTATTCAACTTTGGTTTTCAAGCCTCAGTTTTTGAACGCCCAGGTGGTCATAAACAGTAGTATTGAAGTGGAAACAGCAGGCGTAATAGTATAATCTTAACTGTATATTAAGCAATTTGAAATATAAAGTATGGTCTGAGAACTCTTACTTTTTAAATTAACCACGGTTGATTTTTAGAAGTCAAATGTCTGTAGAGAGTATTAACACATAATAGTTATAAAGTTTTACAGGGAAATTTGAAATCAGTGGTAAACAGCATTTTTGTATAACAATTACGATGACATTTTTATACTAGAACCATTATGCTTTTGTTATTATCTCTGAAATAAATTTTTGCTTTATCAATTGGTTACCTTTAATTATAAAATATTAAATGACAAAATACTCTCATCTAAATGTATTACTTTTTAATAAAGCTCAAGTAGAATGTTCTTGCCTAGAGATATGCTTTATAGTACATTTCTGTAATATCCGATCTCTAATTATGAGAGTGATACCATCTGGACTGGATAGTGTTTAGGTATATGTAACTGTTACAACACAATTACATAACAGTCACACAAATGTAAGCTTGAAAAAGTTTACCATTATAAACAACTTTAGTCTGGAGATCATCAGTAAGATAAAATGTTTTCCTAGGTTTAATACCCTTGAAGGCCTTTATACTAGGGAGACACAAATGTATTTACTATACCCTGAAGCTAGCACTAAAGTGCCTCACAGTTTATATCTTTAACAGATTGACACGGTATAACTACACCGACAAGAGTTTTAAAATAGTCTTTAGACCTCTTACAAGTTTAGAAAACAAGTGTTACTGACCAAAAAAATAGACATTGCCCAATATCCATATGTGTTTCACTTATATAACAACAGAACGCTTGTTCAATCAAAGCCAACAGATACAGATCAAGTTTTAAATGGCATGAGAAAATTTAAAGTTTAGACTCATAGCATATTTTGTCTTTAGATATATATCTGTATCTAAAACTAGATACATACACATATAGATAGATATATAGGTACACAGACATACAGTCCCAGATGTATAGTGTTATAAACTAATAGTTGCTTATTTAACCAATCATAAACTGATTAGTGAAAACATTTCGTAAATTAACATTTAAAGACTCTTAAAACCACAGTAACCAAAAACCTAGTAATAAAAAACACAAGAAAATTTCTTAGTAAAATATAAAGCCCTTGTTCTTAATCTATTTTTAAAAGTTTAACCAAGAGCATTTTTAATGTTTTAAGAAAACCTTGTTGTTTTAGACATAGAACACATTAACTTTTTAATTATAGCCAACACAATTATATAGTAAAATCATTTTTGATAATGTTTATGTGTGTCACAGTAACACTCTGAGAAATCCCAGATAAGTCACCCATCAGTGGAGAAAATTGAAGCAAACTGATTCAGGCAGCTGCTTTTTTATCTACAGAGGGAGTTTTGCTCACTAGTTCCTCAAACCCAAGAGGACCCCATGTTTATTTATATTAAAAAATCCTTTAGATGGTTCATGAGAAGAAAACAATAGCATAGTTAGCATTTTTAAACTCCGTATCTATCTATCTATCTATCATCTCGAAATGGTAGAAATTGAATCCAAGACCTCAAGCATTCTAGGCAAGTGCTCCACCACCAAGCCACATCCACCCACCTATCTGTATATCATATTCAAGAAAGGAAACACTCTATTGTACACAGAAAGCAATGAACATTGTATTTATAAAACCAATTTTTAAGATAAATATTATCCTGATTTGCTAGCAACTTATATCACCAACTTTAAGGACATCTTTACTCTTATCTCACCAAACAATCTAAACGAGCTCACTCTTAGGCCATATGAACAATAAGCATTTGGGTAAATACCATGTGTCCATTTATCTATAAGCCAACTTACACAGAAGATTTCTGAAACTTAACACACAGAAACGCACATCCATTTACCTAATTGTATACAATCTTTATGTTACCAAACCTCAAAATGTTTACCTGTAAGTCCCGAGAAGCCTCAAGCCTCCAAGTCCTCATCCTGAAATGCTTTAAGTGAGTTTGGCTACCCCTAAACACCCAGACAACTGGTTTTCCATAAAAGCCACAATAGAGCCAGATGTTTACAAAGGCAAAAAAAAAAAAAAAATTGATATAAGCTCAAAAATCTTTAATGAAGCAGCTGCAGTTGTTAGGCCAGATTAGCAGGCAGATGAACGGACAAGAAAATATCTAGAAAACAAATCAGTTATGTTTAATCCGAGTGCACGCTTGGGTGTATGGGCCACATGGAATTACAATAATCTACTTTACAGTGTTAGGTCTACAATTATGAATAGACTAGCCAGTTAGAACTTTTCTTAGGGGTTCTTAATTAGTACTCTTTTCTTACTGTAAGTTGTAATACCATTTTCCTTAATATTTTAAGCTATCCTGTGGTTTGTCAGTTAATACTACAGAATTATTTATAATGAGTAAGAGTTAGACAGTAGAAAGAGAAAAAATGTAGACAGACTGTTAAGTGAAATACCTGTTTATTCTCCCTCTTTCTTAGAAAACTAAGTTTGAGGTGGTCACTTTTTCATCCCTGTAGAAGCAAGGACTGTTTTGAGAAGGGTCTGAGTTGACGTCAGGACTTAGCACTTTAATCTTTGCAACAGCTGCTACTACAGTACAGGTCCCTTTCCAAGTGCTGATTTCTCGGGCTGTTTGTATTAGCGATACTAAGAACACTCTCCTTTGATAACCATAGATGATTTTTTGTAAATGTTTCCAAAGGGACAAACCTATTAAATGTGTGGTCTTGTAATTTATACTTTTTTTCCACCAACTACTTTTCCCTATTTCCCAGGGGGTGCCCAGGCCATGTGTGGGTATTGAAAAAGATTATGCTAAAGGTTTTTTTATTTATTTTGTTTTGTCTGGAGTTCCAGTTTTTACATATGCCTTCTAAGAGGTGGGGGAAGTCAAGGACCACATCCAGCGTCCCACGCTGCAAAACACCAAGGAGGAGAAGGCATCCCTGTGAAAACCTGTTTGTTTTGTCACTCTAGCTAGGACATCCCTCAGCCCCGGGCCCTCTAGTACTGGCGGCAGCTAGCTGGAGTTGCCCAAGAAAGTATATGGGGCCAGACCGTCCATCCGCACCATGCACCCCTTTTTCCCACAACGCTGCGACCCCTTGGTGCATATTAGCTGTTGGCTTCTCCTTTTTTGGCCCTCATTAACGTATCTCTGAGTGTAGCACTCAGTTGCCAGCCTGGTGATATGCTTTTGAGAGAACTCACTGGAGGTCTTACCTCCTGTCAATTTCAGCAGGACTTCCAAGTCTGAACCGGTGACCACCATACAAATGGAGCCCATTGTCACACGAAGTCGAAGAATACAGTAATAGACAGAAGGACTAAAGGAGAGGTCCTTGTTGGAAATAGAAGGGGAAAATGAAGGCCCCAGTAGCTGGGAAGGGTCCCAGAAAGTGGGGTTTGGGGGTTCTTTGTCTTGATCTTTTGTGGATTAGAGGTGTGGGCACTTGTTTAGTTACCCAGTGAGCACCTATCAAGGTGGCTCCATGTGTGCAGAACAACCAATTAGGGTTTATTCTTTCTAATGTACAGTTTAGAGAAAATGAGCCGCTCAGCTGGCAGAGTTTAAAGGAAACCAAGTTCAAAAGAAACCTGTTACTTTGTATTTCTAAGTTCCCTGAAACTCAGCCCCAGGTAGGGAGGATTTATTAAATAATGGTGTAATCTGCCTAAGAAGTTTTATTTAATTTTTTTGATAATTATGTTTCTTAACGGTTTATCCTTTTTCCTATGTTTGCCTTCACATTTTTAAATTTATCCAGTTGTATGGCTTGAATTCAAACTTAATATATGTGCTATTTTCTTTGTAACCAGCTGACTTCATCTTAGGCCCTGTCCCTTACTGGCTGCCCACTTATAAGCTAAATAGCTAAACTGCCTTTTACAATACCATCTCTTTATTCCTATTTATTTCGCATGGAGAGTTGAACATCGAATGATCTCACACATAAATGACTTTATCTATATGCAAATCATTTCATGGGCTTCTGTGGTGAAATACTTATGTATAAGTCCAGGCACATCTTTTGAAAAATGAAGCCAAATAGCAAATTCTTAATTCTCACTTTTCTTTGTTTTATATTTGTCCTACATTTTTAGCCCATCCTCAAGTAGTTTTTCAGGAATTTATGCAGATTCTCAAGACAATGTTAAGGAAAATATTACATGGATGAGGTTCAGTGTTATTTATCTTGATGATGTAAATCAGTGCAAAATCACTGTTGTCTAATATTGTACTCATCTATTCAGGCTTTTGCTAAGAGCTGTTGCTTTGGATTTACAAAGTTTCCAAGCAAAAATCTACTAAATTTAAGATATAGAATTGGGATAAGTTGTATTGATTAGTGGGAGGAAACTCTCTATAAAATATATTTTTATACATATATTTCTTTTTTAAATCTGGGAACCTCTGTATAAAATGCTTAATGTGAAAATAATTTCACTTAACTTGAAATATTAGCATTTTACTTGGACCCATTAAATTTAATTCAGTTTTGTACTCCTCACCCTTGAAAAGATTTGGAAACAGCAGGAAATAAAGAAATATGATTTTAAGAAAATTACTCTTTCGTTGCTATTTGAGAGGATTTTGTTTAGGTGACATTAAATTTCTTAATTTACATTATTTTAATTATACATACGTGTTCACAGTAAAATAGATAGTACTTCCACTTTCACATTAGTTAAGATGAACCATACCTCACACTATTTTATAAAGACTAAAAGTCTTCAATATATTTATTCATGACCCTTTAAAATATCTATCTCTAACAGAGAAAAAAACCCCCTGCTCTTTGGGAAAATTTTCCTCTTCCTTTCCTCAAATTTTAAATTGAGGGCAAATTAATCAAAAGCATCCAATTACTTCACAAAAGAATATAAGGTATTATTACCTAGAGCAGAAGTCAGTAAACTCAACCATGTCATTAATTTGTATGTTATATCTGTATCAGAAGACTGTAAAAATTAGAAAATAACTCGATATTAGAATATAAAATGGTATATTTTAAAATATTTTTATTCTGTATCTTTTATCAATGAATTATTAAATTTCTTATTGAAAGTATTTCCTAAGTATAACACTATGCTTTACATATTTATGTATTTTAGTCAGTTATTAAAAATCTTGTTGTATTGTGAACACATTTTTGCACCCTTACTTGCCCAGGTGTACATATAGCCCCTTTAATTAGAAAGTATTTTACTAAAAATCATGTCAATTTAATTTAAAATTGGATTCCTTTATTTAATTATATATTCCTCTACTCAACAAATATTTATGAATCCATCCTAGCTGCTGTGTACTTTATTAGGCCTTGGTAATGGGTACTAAATACGATTTACTTCTAATTACAAAGTGGTTGTGACATTTTTATCTTACCCAGAAGTTTATCTATCACCAAGGTCTCTATAGCTATGGTCATTGCTATTGTTGTGTTTCAAAATGGTTTGTCTTCCAGAGGTCTGTGAGCTGTACACTTGGTCCCAAATACAACACAGTTGAGAATTAGTGAGAGCAGTAGTGGGACCAGTATGCACCAGTAGTGGGCAGTGAAGATCTTTGCGAAGTGGTCATTGTTGGTGTCTCAGGGCGGGTTAGATCTCACAAGAGTGAATTCGTTCCCATGAGAATGATGTCTCACATTCTCATTGCTGAGACACAATACTCGACATAACTTCATGGAGGAAAGGCTTATTCTGTTTCACGGTTTCAGTGAGAGTTGGCTGGCTCCAAGGGAAGAAGGCATCTGGGAAGGGGCTGCTAGAAGAAAGCCACTCATGTCATGGCAGCCAGGAAGCAAGGAGCTAAGGGAGGAGCGAGGGAGGGAGACACACCGTTTCAGATCACACTCCAATAAAATGCCTCTTCTGGCCAGACCATATCTTCTAAGAGTACAGTCAGATATAGCACCCCCATGATTCGATTACCTTCAAAACTCCTTCCTAGCTAGGCATGGTGGTGCACACCTGTAATCCCAGCACTCAGGAGGCTGAGGCAGGAGGATTGCCATGAGTTCAAGGCTACCCTTGGCTATAAGATGAGTTCAAGAACAACTTGGACAATACAGCAAGATCCTGTCTCAAAAAAAACGAAACTAAAAAAAAAAAAAAACCAAAACAACAACAACAAAGAAAAAACACCAAAAAACAAAAACTAAAAACCCAAAAATAACAGCTACAAAACAAAAAACAAAAAACTCTGTTCTATGAGGGTGTGAGGCACTTAAGGGTTATCTAGACATAAACCATGACAGGTGAGGCTTCCCTCTCCCCTACTCTCTTGTTCCATCATTGTGTCCACAACTGCTGCCTGCTGCTTTGCATGTGCTCCTGCTATGTGACACCATGTGTCACGTCGTCATGCATTGTGCAGCCCTTAGCAGATGGCGTCACCTGATCTCAGCTTTGGAACGGTAAGACAACAATCAACCTCTTTTTAAATAAAGCACACAATCTCATGTATTTTGTTATGGCAACACATAATTACTAGGACAGTGGTTTTTAAGTATCAACTGATACTGCTTAGCAATTAACATCACCTTTTAAACAAAGTGCTGGTTATATAGAGTATTTTAGGAATTGACTGGAGTTAAACATAAAAGAAAATATTTGAACTGATAACATTAGTTTACAATAGCTCTAAATTATAAAAAATATTGAGATAACCAAATTAGAAAGTGGTTAACATTAGCATGAAATGATGACTTTTAGGGAATACTCCATTAATAAGCTCTTCATCTACTCGTGACTAACAGGAGCCAGGCTCTTCCGTAGGTACTAGGAACACAGCAAGGAAACATGAGAAAAGCCCTCATGGACACAGAGCTCACATTAAATCTAGCAAGAGAATTGAAACGCTTGCGTAAATTGGGAAATAATGATGTAACAAAAAGGAAGGCAGGGACTGGAGTTAGGTGTGGTAGGTATAAAAGTTATGATTTTAAATAAATTGGTCATAGATGTTTCTTTGACAAAGCAGCACGTAAGCAAGAACTTGAAGGGAGTAACAAAAGGGACAGAGATCATGTGGCAGGAATGTGCCTGGAATGTTTAGGCAGCAGAACAATTAAACAAAACGAAAACACAGGGGTGGGTAGAGTGGAAGATATATACCAAATATATTATTTTTGGAATAGACAAAATATACGTATGTGCACCAACACACCACGGATACATGTATTTAAAATTAAAAGGCTTCCTGTGCTGCACATGCTTGTACATGCCTGCTATCTCAGCACTCAGGAGGCTGAGGCAGGAGAATTGCTGGGAGTCTGTCACCAGCCTGAACTATATAGTGAGATTCTGTAAAAAAAAATTCAGAATTTTCCTTTATTAAATAATCTTTTAATTTAGCTTTTCCCTTAAAATTTATAAAATATAATCATATAGCTATTAATGAAGATCAAAAATTAAATATAATGACAGAACTAAGAACATTTATTTTCTTTTATAAGGGTCAAAGGGTAATTTTGAGTTTCAGTATCTTTCTTTGCTTATAGCCTCATCCAACACAGGCAAGAAATTGTGGCAAGAGCCTGGCAAAGCACGAGTACTCTGCAGATTGCTCAGACGCCACCTTAGAGCCAATAAATTTACTGCGGTGTCTCCCCACATTTTCCATAGATTCTACTGAAAACTACCTTAATGTTTGTGTTCAATCTTTATGTTTAGATGAAGGTATGTGTCTAGTTTTCAATAGAGATGCAACAAGATTGGTGTTACTTGTGCCTGAATAATTAGTTTTATAGTAAGACCTGGTGCTCTTTCTAGGCCCAGGTATCAAAAAGTGGTCCTAAAGGTTAAGAAGGTAAAAGTGTAAGGTGGAATGCTTACTAGATACCAGTTCTGGCTTGTCCACACCTTTGTCTTGACATTTTACTTAGTCTCACACTATCTTAGTTTCCTTATTTGCAAAATGTCAAAAGTAGTGTTTCATCAGGACTGACTTGCCTTGTAGTTTAATATTAGTAAACTAGGTGAAATAGTGACACACTAAGTACACCACACATTTATTCCAGCAAATGAAATGGGTGCCACATGTTTCTTAAGATTCATTTGAACTCCAGAAAGAGGTTCTTTGGTGAAATATTTCCCTTGATTCAAATGAGAAGTCACATAAACAAGAAGCTATTGGTAGTAAATGTCTGGAGACAACTCGGGCCAGGGAAGGTACATACAGAAAAGTAGACGAGGGCCATGTTTCAGAATTTTCTCACGTGTAACATCGCCAGGTACCTAAGGTCACACTCACGTAAAATGCAACAGTTCATCCCAGCTCACCTTCCATCAAGGCTGGCCGGCATTCCGGCAGCTGCTCGGCAGAGGTAGCCTCCGCTCACCCTGCAGGCACGAGATTCTGCTGCGTCTGCCAATTTACTTCCTTATTTTTTAGATTTGAAAAACTATTCTTAGAGTAAGCGTCCCTTTTATAACTCGACTGACCCAACCAGGTGCATACTAAATGTTCCCCTTCTTTTTTCTTTATCTGAACTAATTGTTATTTATACATCTCTGTTTTCTTATAGTTCCTCTGGGTATTTTGTTAAGTTAAAATGTAGCTTTATCATGCTCTTTCCAATCAACACCAGACTATTTGTTTCAAGCTAGTAATTAACTTCCTGCTTAATTTGTTACACTTAATTTGAAATTAGGCATAAGAGGCTATTAGAAACTGGTTGTGGTATTTGCATCTAGCTGAGGCGGTAGCCACTGGCAGCCTTGATTTATCACTCTTCATTTAAATTCCTGTACCAATGATTTTAGTTCCTAAATGCTGTGACTGACATTTATGGATTTCAAAATCAAAGGGAAAATAAGCTACAGTTAAGAAATCAACAGTGCAGATCAATAAAAAAACAGTTTTATAACCGTGCATCCTGCAGTTAAATCCAAGGAGCTTGACCAAAAAGTGCTTAGTGCTCAGAGACACTGCTGTGGGAAGGCAACCAGCATTCCATGCTAATGGCTCTTTATAAATCACTATCAAAACTGTACATCTTGTAACAGTGCCATGGAAATTTGCTCCCAGATGGAAACTATTTTTTGCTAAGCCTTCCTTAAAAGAATAGCACCCCAGAGTAAGTGTCTCCCTTTGGCAAAGTTCATCTTTGATGATCAAAAGTTTCTATCCAGCATTGCTCATAGTTGAAGAAAAAGAATACAATATTATTCTTAAGACTAATTCTATAATACTGAATGCAAAATTTTCTCCTAAATAGAATGAGTATGATTCTATAATTTTCTTACCAAATTTTAACTGTCTTGTAATTTCTAACTCAGTAAAGATATGGACACAAGTGTTTTTGGCTTTTCTATAACCCTCACAGAAACAAAATGTGGAAAATTGTTCTTCCTGCATAATCCACTGCTCAACATTCTTTATAAGGTCAATTCAAATGCCTTAAAATATTAAAGTACAAAAGATCTAGAAGAAGCTATATATATATGTATATATATGAAGCTAATATTTTAGTAGATGTAGGAAAGTATTTTGTATTTTTATTAACTGTTATATTCTAATTTTTATTAGATCAAGTCTTTGCAATTATATAGAATATTGATTTTCAAGACAAAAAGACTACGCGCAGTGTCACAGAATATCAGAGTGATCATCAGGTTACCTGATGCAATATATTCACTTTGTAGATGAAGAATGTGAAGTTCAGACATTAAATAACAACTAGATTTGCACAGTTGGATAGTAGCAGTTTAGGGATTAGAACTCAAGAGTTCATCAAATTCTGACTAGCTGCTTCCTGCCTCTGTATAAGACTAAACTACTGGACATTTTAATAGAAAAAATAATGGCATAACGAGCTATAAATCATGGGTATGCAGATGGTAAATAGCAGCCTAAACTATGTACACAGGATATGAAATTTAGAACCCTAGAGATCCATAAAAAGAAATGGACAATAATCTCTCCTATATATACACAGGGCATTTCCACTCAGCTTTACACAACTGAACACAATGCCTTCTGTGGGTCTGTTCCGGGGTGATGAATTTGCTAATAGAATGAGCATTTTATTACCAAGAGGGAGGCAAAGCAGCCTGGTACTTAAACTTTAAGTGGCTTTGGAGTTTGATTATGGAAGAAATTCTGTGTGTGTGTGTATGTGTATGGTTATGTATTTGTATATATGTCTCTGTACATATCCACACATTCACCTAATTCACTAACTTATTTAGCAAATATTTAATGCATAGATTTTATGTGACAGGTCTTATTTAGGCCACAGAGATGGAAATATTTATTGATAAGCCAAGAGAAAAGATTGACATGTTATTAAAATGCAGAGGATGGTAAGTACTGTAATATGGTAAATATAAAGAGTTACAAAAGGATAAGCAGGGTCGATCATGAAAGGCTTTGCAAGTCCTTTTAGAGAAATAATCAGCAACATCCCTATCACACAGAGAAAACTACTGCCAACAGGTCACAATTGTTACTAATGTTTTATGACCCTCTGTTCACATCAATTGTCATATAATTGGGGTGATAGTGTGTACAGATTTTTAACCTGCTGCACATAACACAATATAGAAAATATTGTCATTCATTAAACTTATCATTGCATCTTACAGACACAGCACATTTTTACTAATTGTTGTGGGTCATCTAGAATATTTGTGCATTTCCTTATTTTAAATTGCCATGACCCGCACAGCCGAGCGGAACAGGGCAGAGGAGCGATGGGGGATGAAAGAGATTCACACAGGACAGCTGGGACCAACCGAGTGGAGCCCTCAGCCTGATGAGCAGAACGGCTGCTCCTGCAAAGCGCAATCTTTATTTATAGGCCTCAGTGCAATTTTCACTCATAAGCTTCAGCAGGGCATAATATAAAAGGAACGTGGTGAGTTATTTGAAACAGAGTAAACAATTCACAAAACATAATCAGAAGGCCATGTCAGCTTTTGGTATTATCAAGAACTAGCAATACAGGGAAATGGGTACAGGGAGACAGGTATAGAATAAGCTTTTGACCTGGGGCCCTGCCACCCAGGCCTGTTATTCTGCAAACTCAGTACAAACAAGCTTTCTTGCCTTAGGATCCTGTCCACTTACAGGTAAGGAGTCAAGGATCGTTTATCCTGAAAATGCTCCCTGTCTAACCAGGTAAAGGTGAGCTGGGGAAATGGGGGTGCATGCAGAGTAACGCCGAACTCTTTCTATGATGGCCCACCAGTGGGCACAAAGTTGCTGTTGGTTCCTGACATTAAATAATGCATATTTAACTGATACTATCTTTCTTAAATATTGGTAAACACTAGTAGGTTGATGAAGCATAATGGAGAGTCCAGTAGTGGAGGGCTTGCTAACATGTAGGAGGTCCCAGGTTTGGTCCCTGTCATTGTAAAATAAAGGGAGGAAGAAAGAAAGGGAGGGATAACAATTTTAAAGTGTTAGATACACACTGTTATGTAATTTTGTAATTACTCCTGTAGAGGTTCAACTTGATGAAAACATTATCATTATTTTAACTTTTATTTCTCTGGGTTTTAGTAAGAATGAAGTATTTTTAAAATGTATTAGTCCATTTAAGTTCTTGATAATTAATAGCTTTCGTTTTTTGAAAAATTTTCCCATGTTCTATTCATTACTTTCCCCAGCTTATCATATATTACCATTTTGTTTACAATGGCATTTTTGTATGAA